>BQNB010087584.1:0-27886 GCA_026074375.1 Tanacetum coccineum | reverse complement strand
GTATCACCTTGATTAAACATAATCATCAGATCTCCCCAAAGCATCCTGTCAAATCCTTCAGGAAGCCTATCTTTATATTCTTCCATGACTAGCTCATAAATAATTTTCAAATCTTCTCTGTCCAAAATCGATAAAACTCCCATTAAGGTGCGAAAGAATCTCTGATGACCATTACTCCTTGTTACCTTATTCAGATATATATCTTCATCAGGTTTGGTTTGATCATATTGAGGTTTAGTCGTGAGGAAGAATGACTGCCATTCAATAATGGGATATTGATGATCAAGACTCTCAACATCAATCACTTTATCTTCATCAGGTATATGTAAGCATATCTTCAAATCATCATCTTCTCTTGTGAGACCAGAGGCATGCTTTCTTCTTTTTGCTTTTAACTTCCTCCTTGTGCCTAACTTCCTTTTCTTTACTCCTTCTTCCTCTTGACCTTCTACATGGACAGTTTCATCCTTCTTTTCTTCATCTTTGTCAGTAGCTTTCTCATTCATCTTTTTGATTGCTCTTTCATCTTCTTCAGATCCAATAGCCACAAAAGTCTGATCTTGTTTCTTATATCTCTCATACAAGACTTGGATCTCCTCAAAGGATTTAGACTTTAACTCAGCATGCTTCTTATTTGCAACATGTTTCAGATAAGTGATCATCTGATTTCTAAGCTGAGATATTGTTGGTGGCTTGTTTCTGATAGCAGCATATCTTTGTTCTGCAAGAAACTTCCTTTGGGCAGCAATTGTGTCATGTAGAAACTTTGCTCTATCCTCAATAGAATATTGCTCCCTTTCTTCTTGTTGAATCTTTTCTGCAAGAATCTGATCTGCATTTAGTCTTGCTTGAATGTAGTCAAATTCAGTTGCAAGTGCTTCTTTTGCAGCTTCTTCCTCTTGCTCTACCAATCTTCTAGCCAGAAGCGCATCAAGATGAATTTGTCTTTGTGTTTCAGCATCTATTGTAGCTTGCATTCTTTGAGCTGCCTCTAAACTTGCTAGCTCTTGAAGTTCTTGCTCTCTTGATTTCTTTGATGCTTGAACTTCGGCTTGAAGGCCTTCTTCAGTTATTGGATCTTTTCCTTCTCTCCTTTGGACTCTTTCTGTCTCACCAGTATTAAGTTCAGCAGTATTAACTGAGCGTTAAGGTTGTACAACAGCATGCACTTCAGCAGTATTAACTTCAGCAGTATTAACCTGAGCTGAAAGTGTACTACCAGTATTTACCCTTTGAGTACTCATCGGTACTTTCAAAATGTTAGAATTTAGGTAGGATTTGGTTTTAGATTTAGGTTTCCTTTGTAAATCTTGCTACCAAAGAGGTGCTTGTGATCCCTTAAAATCCTTCTGAACACATTAGTTAAGATATGTGCAGCCTCAAAGGTGGAACGGACATTATTTGTTCTTCTGAGCCGCCCCGAACCCTTGCTCTTTTCAAGAGTAGCAAATGTATCTCCTTGATCTGTTTGAGAAGTAACATCTGATCCTGACCCTGTGCATCCTTATTTCCTTACTTCTTCCTCTTCTTCCTCAACTGATTTTTTAGCTTTTAACCTTCCTCCATCATCTGGCAAGATTTGTGTTCCAAGAGATCTCTTAGTTTTCTTCACTTAGTTTTCTTTTCCAAGAATCCACACTTGATTCCAGCCTAAGGCTACAATATCCATCAGATTCCTAAGTTGCCACACTTTCTTCACTAGATCTTAGATGCTGTAATCTCAAGGTTCATGTGCAAGGTGGGGAGACATGTGATAAGAAAGGTTTCCCAAATGATGGACCTTCTGTATCATGAAATGAAGGTGATGGTAATTTTGAGAATGGTGGAAGACAGTTTGTTTAAATGGTCAGGAATGGTAGAGATTGGTGGTAGATATGTTGTATTGTACAGGTAGATTTGGTAGGTGTTGTAGCTGGTTGGGTCTGTACACTTGATGGTTGAGGAGGTGGTTGTACAGAGTGAGTTAATGTGGGAGGTGGTTGTGTTATAGGTGGAGGAGTTGATAGTGTTTGTGTTATTTGTACATGAGATGATGAGGGAGTTGGTACAGACTGAGATGGTGTTGGATCAGCACTCGTTTAGGTTGACCTGACATCAATGTTAGCATAGCAGGCAACAGTGGTCTATGTATCCCTTGAAAACTTCTTTTCATATTTCCAAAAATCTTTTTGGTTTAATGAATACAGGGACAAAAATGATTTTGTTTTCAATTTTGAACATTCAAAATCATATAAGAAAACGGTAATTAAAAACTTTGATTTGCTTTTTAAATTGAGATCATTCCATCAAAGATAAGTTTTGAAAAGTTAAAGTCTCTTCCAGTGGGAAAGACAGATCAACAGCAGTGGCAAGTTGCACCAAACTTATCCTATCCTCCACTTTGGAGCTTATACAATGAAAATATAATGGATGTAAGAATCCTCCATTGGGGTGTAAAGTAACTTTTCCAAAAAGAAAAAGTCGTGTCATTTACATACCCATATTTTGCAATCAATCAAAAATCTCTTCATTTTGCAACATGATACCCCTGAAGCCTCTGCTAAATGGATGCCTCTAACGGACTCTTACAGTGTATTGTATATTCAATAGAATCTATGGTTGCATTAAGTTGTTGAATCCCATCTGCAAGTGTTCTAGCAGTTGCTGTCTGTCCAAAACTCATGACAAGAGAATCCGAAATGGTGGATAGTAGTGAGAGCTACCTCAATTTGACCTTCTCGGGAAATGCCACTATCTCTGTGTAAACCAGCACTCTTAGTGGGGTTGAGTAAGAAACCTAACTTGATTGTGCTCTAGTCGCAATACTTGAGTTGCGTCAATGATAGATTTGGTGAAAAATATTGTCTGAATCTTTAAAAAAATAGAACTGGTGATGTGACACGTTTAGACAGATTTAATGATCAGGTAGTGAGGAGTAATTTTTTAACGATTGCTTTTGAGAAAAAGATAAAAGGTAAATAGTGATAAGGATAAAGAGAAATTTACTATATCCCGTAAATAAGTACTCTATCAGCGTTTTAGTCGCTAAAATATCTTCAACGGTTAGTTTGAATAAATAAAATAATTTTATTTCAATCATGTATTAGTGAAAACCACCAGACTTAAAACGTTCCCTACCAGACTAATAGTCAACAGTTATAATTATATTTTCAACCCCCCAAGTTGACCACAACATCATACTACAACCAAATTGCATACCAATTGGCAAGTTGGAAAAACAACGGGCTTTTCTTTTCCATGTCCAAGTTTTGATCTTGCATCCCCCTTTTTCGACTCAAGTTAGAACCTTCAAAATTAGTCTACACAAGAAAGACAAATCTAAATTTAACTTATACTAAACAGAATTAACCTAGGAATAACTACCATTCTTAATACTCAACTCCACCATATTAAGTGGTTACATTTTAGACTTTTTACACTAGCAGACCTTAATAACAAGCTACCAGTATTAATAAACTATATTACCAGAACTAATCCTAGTAATTATACAACCGTAGAATTAATTTTACCTTAGAGCTACGCAGAATAAAACTAACTCTTACAGAACACCCAGTGATTAAATCTAACTTATACAGAACTAAATACGTTACATTACTAAATTTAATACTTTCCTCCCCTTAATATTACTATATGGGATTGGATCATACCAATGCTAACCACCAAGTAATAAACCGTGTACCATCCAAATGATTTAGTTAACAGTCAGCTAACAATTTAAGTCTGTGTGAATTTTCTCCACACTTAAATGCTTACTTCTCAAAACAATCTCGATGAAGTGGTGACGAATCCCAATGTTTTTGGACTAAGAATGATAGACAAGGTTCTTCACGCCTAACACAATGCAAATTGTGCTTTCATTATTAATGTGGATTTTGGTATTCATGAAGTTGAAACCATAGTCCAACAATTGATTTAGAACCCACCAAACACTTGTCCACAGCAATTGCAGCATGCTACATATTTCCAGCTTCGATTTGTTGAGTGCTGAGAATGGCTAACAATAAGTCTGTTTCTTCATTGGCCAGGAGAAAGTCTTTGACCAAGAAATTGACAACCCCCTTTTGTGGATTGCCTGTCAAGATAGTGAACCCACCATAGTCACTATCAGAGAATCTGCTTCCATCAATGGGGAATCCCTAGGAACCATAATCTAAGTTTGGTTTGCCCTGAGTACTTGAAGATCCCCTCGACAGCAATGAGGATAGAAATCATTTGGAGTTTTACCTGAAAACGAGCACAAACACATAACTGCATACATAATATCAGGTCTAGAAGCAGTTAAGAACATGAGGGAAACCTATCAAGATCAGTACAAGTGTACATCTACATCAAAAGCTTCCTCATCTTTTTGTCAAAGCAACTTTGGCTCTCTATGGGAGTGGATGCAGTCTGTGACATGCACAAGATCAAATTCATTGAGTATCGTCAGCTACATACTTTGTCTGAGAGATGAAGATGCCTCCTTTATCTGCTTGACTTGTAGACCAAAAAGAATGTAAGTTCGACCATGGAACTCATTTGAAATCTGCTTTAGGCATCAAAGCTTCAAACCATCACACCAGACAGTTTGTAGACCCCAAAAAAATATGATATAATCACAATACTTGAACCAACATGATATCCTTGTTGTTTCTTCTAATGAATAAAGTCTTGTCAATGGTGCCCCTCTTGTATCCATGCTTCTCTAGGAATGTTGACAGAGTAGCATACCAAGCTCTAGGGGCTTGGTGCAATCCATACAAGGCTTTGACCACCTTATAAACCTTTGTAGGATGATCAGGATCAACAAAACCAGGAGGTTGTGAGACATAGACCTCTTCATCAATAGTGCCATACAGAAAAGCACTTTTCACATCCATTTGATAGACTATGAACCCCATAAATGAGGCAAAGGCCAAAAACAACCTGATAGCTTCAATTCTTGCTACAGGTGCAAAAACCTCATCATAATCAATCCCTTCTTCTTGTCTATGACCTTGAGCTACCAGCCTTTCTTGTTTCTGACAACTACTCCTCGCTCCATCCTTTTTGTTCCTGAATACCCATTAAGTAACCTATTTTTCACCTTATCACCATTGGGTAAATCAACCAAACCCATAACTTGTTGAAGCTTGAACTGCAAGCATTTCTTTCCTGGCGCTGAGCTGCTGTCAACCCAGCTTCCATCTCAAGAGCTTCTGCGACTTCTCCTTGGAGTTTCAAATTAAAAAAAAGCAAGCAAAAAGACAATGTTGTTGATCTTTATGATTGCTTCTTTGGTGTGCTTGTATGTAGCTTACTAGAGCATGAGCCTCAGTGATTTTCTTGAGAGAGCTTCTAGTCTGAACAGGTGTATTGGGATCTCCAAGGATTTGACTTTGAGGATGAGCATTGTGAATCCTTAGAGTGGGATTAGTAGGAACATCTACCTCATCTGGTAGATTGTTGAAATCAGAAATAATCCCTTCATCATCATAAGAAGCCTTTTCACGTCGCGTGAGCGAGCGCCGTTCACTTGATTTATCATAAATCCTTATTTCAGGCATCTCATCATCATCTGCATCAGAGAAGACCTCTTCTGCAAGATCAGCACTAGGAGAGATAGCTTCAGTATTGCCAGCATTAACCTCCTCAAAAGCAGTATTAAGGTTAATACTACCAGTATTAACAGGATTAGTACTGGTAGGTACTGTAGTAGGTACTGGTCCTAAGTGCTTTAAAGCAAGAGCATCCAATTCTTTTCTAAAAGTCATAATGTCAATCACAGACTTGGATTATTGGTGTAACGATGGCTGCCATTGGGACGTGATCGTCTTCTTTTAGCAATCATTCAGAAAGAGATGTAGAAGAAACCACCATTAGGTCTGCATCCTCCTCAGTTTGCACATCAATATCATGACTTCGTTGAATCTGCAGGAGAGTTAGCTTGATAGTGGCACAGAAACAGGATATAGTTCAATATAAAGAATGGAGTATAAAGAAAAAAGAATTCTGTAAGATAATCTAAGACTCAAGCACCTATGCCCTAATTCCCTGACATTGGGTTTTTCCTCAATAAAAGTTTACAGAAGGATACTTCAACTCTTTTGGTGACTAAGTTATAAACCCTAAAGGCTCCTATTTACAGAGTAAACCAACAAGAAAACCCACATCATATTTTTCATCAACTTTCCAGTGGGTTAAGAGATTGAGAACTTGTAACATGGCACCCAAATGGCTTATGTAGCTAAGGATTGGTTTGTGACCAAACAAAAGCTCATAAGGGAGTTTTTGTTTTGAGGCTTGGTCACTCTTACCCTGTTGAAGGTATAGCAAGCAGTATTAACTGCTTTCGCCAAAAAGAGTATGTAAGTGTGCGAGCTAGCATAGTCCCTACAGCCTCAATAAGGGGTCATTCATTCTCTCGGAGTGCAACCCATTTTGCGAGGAGTTCTTACTTACTAAACTCCTGAATTATACCCTTCACCCCACAGAACATCAAGCATAGACCTGTGTTTAAATTTCTGTCCCATTATCTGATCTAATGAATTTTTACTTGATTAAGTTAGGGACTTCTATCTGTCTTATAAAAGTCTTAAGGATGCCACTAGTCTCATCCTTTTTGGCTAGAAAGAAAACCCAACAAAACCTTGAACAGTCATCAGTAATCACTAGACAGTAACTTGCATGGTTGATACTCCTCACAGAAGTTGGTCCAAATAAATCCATATGCAAGGTATGTAATGGGTGGGTCACAAATCTATCAATCTTGGCCTTACAGGAGGCCTTGTGTAGCTTTCCCCTCTGACAACAACACAAGTGTGTCAATTTTGAAACTCTTGGAAGTAACCGCTCGAACTAGATTATCCTTTACAAGTTTATTTAAGTTTTTTAAAATTAAAGGTGACCTAACCTCCTGTATCCCACAATTTACTTCATTAGATGAGGCTTTTGCTAATAAACAATGTATCCTTTTGACGAATCAACAGTTTTTTCATATCACAATTATACCAATTTGTGTTGCCTAGGACTTAAGAAGAACCTAAGTTCAACTGCATCTTGAAGTCAGAGGACACCACAAAACACTTCTTTTTCATAAAAAGTACATTTAACTTTTTATCACATATCTGAGATTATGGAGAATAAGTTAAATGTGTCCAATTTCTATCCACAAAAGCCCCCAATCATCAAAAACTAAAATTCCTAATCTAATTGTATCCTCCCGTTTTTCCATTGATAATACCTATTACTTTCCTCCAAAAGTAACAGATCCCACTTTGGAAAGTTCTTGATAATCTTCAAGATGGGCCCTGTTACCAGTCATGTGCCCAGAACATCCACTATCAAAAATACCTCTATGCTCCATATGCTTCAGTGGATGATCCTGCACATACAAAAAGAGATTAGTTTCTCTTTGGGACCCATGCCTTCACAGGCTTGGGCTCCTTGCGGGACCCTTGAGAGGCATGTCATATAAGCAGGGGTTGGTCCTCACATTGGAATTGGAGTTGGTGATTGTTTTTCTCCAAACACAACCTGCTGAGGTCTTAACAGCAGTACCATTTTGCCCTTAACAGCATAATTATTTGACTTGTATGCTGTATTCTTTGTAAAGGGTCTATTTACAGGTGATCTTTGTTTTGAAAAACATTTCTTTGGACTTTTAAGATTCACCTGTGAAGTCTGGTTTGATAATACTGGTCTAGTTACTCTGGCAGTATTAACATGCACCCTACCAGAATTAACATTTTGTTTGCCAGTATTAACTCTAGAACCACCAGACTTATTTTGAGTGCCAGAATTAACATACATTCTACCAGAATTAACATGTTGCTTGCCAGTATTAAAACTAGAAGCACCAGACTTAATATGAGTGCCAGAACTAACATGCAAACTACCAGAACTAACATTTTGCTTGCCAGTATTAATAGTTCTGCTAGCAGTACTAAAATTGGGTCTAAGTTATGAGTTGATACATGTCCTGGTGGTGAATTAATTTGCTGTTTTTTTATTCACCCTGTTAGAGTTAGTCCAGGCTGGTGTTGCTTGCCTAACATTAGCATGAACCACCCTTGTGCGCTTAAAAGGCAGCTACCCTGCATCCTTGTTTTCTCATAATGAGTCACAATCCTTAATCACGTGACTAAGACTTCCACACACAAAAATAATGTTTTCTTTCAAAAAGATAACCCTGCACCTAATTCACTCCAATCTTTGATTCCCATTCTGTCCTATTATATGAAGGAATAGTTAGGGAGACATTGGTGTTTCTATTGTTGCCTAGGAGATTTTTACATGCTGTGCACAACAAGGGGTCCAACAGTTTTGTTGGTTTAGGCCAGCAGTGGTTGAGTCTTTTGGGTGGAAGTGGTAACCTGCTCACAAGAAGGTATAGGGATAGAGTCATCATTTACTGAATGGTCAGATACAATTCCTTGCTCCCCATCACTGTCATTGGATTGACAAGTTGAGGAAACAGTGGAACTTGCATCAGACTCAATAGGACTAGGAGATTGAGGTTGAGGCCCATATTTACCATACTCATACAGAGAATCATCTATGTCCTCTTGTTCCCTAGGGGTATAATCACCACTAAGGGGATGAGGGACACCTTTGTATTCTACCTGTTTGAATCTGCTGTATAGTGGGATATCATTATATCCTGCATTGGTTTCCCTAAAAGCAAAAATACCTCTACTTATCTCTTCCTCATATCCTAGGACCTCAGCATTTGATTTGATGCCATATCCTAAACCTATCTTAACTGTTGAGCTCATCCCACAATCAACTAGCTTCCAAAGATTTTTAGAAGATGCAAACCAAGAATCAACAATTTTTTGTAAAACATCTTTGTCTTTTCACTTTCCATTCCTAATTCTTCTATACTTTTTCAGCTTTTCATCTTTTTCAAAAATTTGATTAGCCTGAAAATTTAATTTTTCATTTAAGGAAGATTGCTGTTTGTGGGAGGCTTTAAGCTGAGATTCTAATTTCTTAACAGCTAGCTTATGTGCACTAAGGCAGGCTATTGGGTACCAAATGCAATTTGCAGATTCAAACATACTTAGCTTGAAGAGCATTGTATGAAGCTCTAAACCCAATTTAGAACCACATGGTATACACTCATTATACACAGGGAAAGTCCATAAGGAGAGCATGATTGAGGTTCCTCTTCTGTATCTGCTCACCCAATTTGATCTACCTTCATCAATAGACATCAAAGCTTCCTTTTCAGGTTCAACACTGCATTGAAATCCTGACCACTACCTGCTTCCAGCCCTGCCACCTTCCTTTAAACCATTAAACTTGCACTTCCCTAGCAAAATGCCCATATTGTGGCAATTGACACATTCATACTTTTCTCTTATCAAAATGCCACATGCATTTTTCCATCCACTCTTGGCCTTCTGCCTGTTTTCTTGTAGAACTTCTTGATCTTGATGGCAGTCATAGCAATCTGCCAATTTATATCCATCTCTTCCAAGTCCAGGTCATCAATTTGATCTAGATCTTCATGTATCAATCCACATCACAGATATGTGGCTAGAACAGAATGGATAACTTCATCACAAGACAGTGAGTAGCAGTTGGTTTGCTTTGGAGAGAAGAGGTATACGAACTATAACTTCCTGAGCTTTGTTCTTGGCTTGTCTTTGCTTTGAAGAGGCTTTGGCTGTGATATAAAAGCCACATTATCAGATGCAAGGAAGAAGATGATTCTTTATGGCTGTTCTTGTTCAAAGACACGATGTAATTTTTGATTATTTTGAGTATTGGGTATAATCGTGGGTATTCGTTTAGGCGTAGTTAGGTTTTAGAACTTCCGGGAATGCCTAAACGCATTTTATCGTGAAACGTAAGCATTTTACGTAGCCAAATAAAATAAGATGAACAAAGTTATTAATTATCCTCATAATAATCATATAACACTTGCTTGATGTAAACATTTAATTGTTTAATGCCCGTTTACATTGTATGATCATTTTCAGTCTACGCGATTTAGCTTAACGATTAAAATTAAAAGTGAACGCGTACGAGAAAAAAAATAAATAGTGAAATTAAATAGTATTGTAAATGACCTGAAAATACGGAATGTTACAGTCCTTCCCCGTTAAATGAGCCTTGTCCTCAAGGCTCAAGTTGCGACATTTGACGAAGGTACGGGTTCGGAGAAAAGATGCGGATATTTTATCCGGAATTGGTCTTCTCGTTCCCAGGTATACTCAGCTCCTTGCCGAGAGTTCCAACGAACTTTGACTAATGGGATTCTTCTTCGCTTTAGCTTCTTCACATCTCGTTCCACGATCTCAAGAGGTTCTTCAACAAAACGAAGATTTTCATCAATCTCGATCTCATCCAAAGGCACTTGAACATCTGGCTCCGCCAAACATTTCTTGAGGTTTGACACATGAAACGTGTCGTGAACACAACTTAGCTCCTGGGGTAACTTCAGCCGATAAGCCACCGGTCCAACACGCTCGATGATTTCAAATGGTCCGACATATCGTGGTGCTAGTTTTCCTTTCTTACCAAATCGTACCACTCCCTTCCATGGAGATACCTTCAGTAACACTCGGTCTCCAACTTCGAATTCAAGAGGCTTACGTCTCTTATCAGCATAGCTTTTCTGGCGACTTCTTGCCGTTTTCAATCTTTCCTTGATTTGAAAAATCTTTTCAGTCGTTTCTTGCACAATTTCTGGTCCAATAAGCTGACTTTCTCCAACTTCAGTCCATATTACGGGGGATCTACATTTCCGCCCGTACAGAGCCTCAAATGGTGCACACTTAATGCTTGTGTGGTAACTGTTATTATAAGAAAACTCAATCAATGGAAGATGAGTATCCCAACTGCCACCAAAATCCATAACACAGGCTCGAAGCATATCCTCCAGCGTCTGAATAGTACGCTCACTCTGACCGTCGGTCTGAGGGTGGTAAGCTGTACTCATGTCTAGTCTTGTACCCAATGCTTCCTGAAGAGCTTGCCATAAGTGTGACGTGAATCGACCATCACGGTCTGAAATGATTGACACCGGCACACCATGTCTCGCTACAATCTCGTTGACATAAATCTTTGCCAGCTTCTCGGTTTTGTAGTCCTCACGAATAGGTAGGAAATGAGCCGACTTGGTCAGTCTATCCACAATGACCCAAATCGTATCATACCCACTGCTGCTTTTAGGCAACTTTGTGATAAAGTCCATTGCTAACTTTTCCCATTTCCACTCAGGAATTTCTGGTTGCTGAAGAAGTCCTGAGGGTTTCTGGTGTTCGGCTTTAATCTTAGAGCATGTAAGACATCTGCTAACGTACTCAGCAATGTCTCTCTTCATACCAGGCCACCAATACAAGTCTCTCAGATCATAGTACATCTTATCTGCACCCGGATGTACTGAATATCTAGATGTATGAGCTTCATCCATGATTAATTTCCTTACATCTCCAATTGATGGAATCCAGATACGATCAAAGAAGTAAATTTCACCATCATCTCGTTGCTCAAAGTGTCTTTCTAATCCTCTTAGCCATTCAGTTGGGGCTTTGAGATCCTTGGAAGCTTCGCTTTGCGCTTCCAAAATCTTAGTCTTAAGTCCAGAATGAATAGTAATACTCATAGCACGTACTCGTCTTGGCTTGAGTCTTTCTTTTCTGCTCAAGGCATCTGCCACCACATTTGCCTTGCCTGGGTGGTATTTGATCTCGCATTCATAATCACTAAGAAGCTCGATCCACCGCCTTTGGCGCATATTCAACTCTTTCTGATCGAATATGTACTGGAGACTCTTGTGGTCAGTGTAGATGACACTTTTCGTACCATAAAGATAATGTCTCCAGATTTTAAGGGCAAACACCACCGCACCCAATTCCAGGTCGTGGGTGGTATAATTATTCTCATGTATCTTCAACTGTCTTGACGCATATGCTATCACTTTGCCCCGCTGCATCAGCACGCACCCAAAACCTTGTTTTGATGCATCACAATAGACCACAAGGTCGTCGGGTCCATCAGGGAGTGCTAACACAGGAGCATTGCATAGTTTCTCCTTCAAAATTTGGAAAGCTTCATCTTGCTTATCGCCCCATACATAAGCCTTATTCTTTTGAGTCAACAGGGTAAGGGGCTTGGCGATCTTGGAGAAATTCTCAATAAATCTCCGGTGGTAACCTGCCAATCCTAGAAATGAATGGATTTCTGTTGGTGACTCAGGGTCTTCCAGTTCTTGACCGATTCTACCTTGCTAGGATCCACGTGGATACCGTCACGGTTGACCACCTGTCCTAGGAACTGGACTTCTTGTAACCAATATTCGCACTTTGAAAATTTGGCGTACAACTTCTCCTTCTTGAGTAAGTCTAAAATCATTTTCAGGTGGACTTCATGCTCGTCTTCTGACTTTGAGTAGATTAAGATGTCGTCAATGAACACAATTATGAATTTGTCCAAATACGGCTTGCAGACACGGTTCATTAAGTCCATAAATATTGTTGGCGCGTTTGTCAGTCCATTGAGAGTTAAACTAACACCTCTTATATATATGATATATAATAAGTATAATCTAAAAATAATCAATGAAACCGAGAAGTAGTATAGAATATCCCCGGGTCGTTTATCCCCAACGAAAGCTTCATCTTGCTTATCGCCCCACACATATGTCTTATTCTTTTGAGTCAACAGGGTGATGGGCTTGGCGATCTTGGAGAAATTCTCGATAAACCTTCGGTAATAACCCGCCAATCCTAGAAATGAACGGATTTCTGTTGGTGACTCAGGGGTCTTCCAGTTCTTGACCGACTCAACCTTGCTAGGATCCACGTGGATACAGTCACGGTTGACCACATGTCCTAGGAACTGAACTTCTTTTAACCAAAATTCGCACTTTGAAAATTTGGCGTATAACTTCTCCTTCTTGAGTAAGTCTAGAATCGTCTTCAGGTGGACTTCATGCTGTTCTTCTGACTTTGAGTAGATTAAGATATCGTCAATGAACACAATTACGAATTTGTCCAAATACGGCTTGCAGACGCGGTTCATTAAGTCCATAAATATTGCTGGCGCGTTTGTCATCCCAAATGGCATGACTGTGAACTCAAAGTGCCCATAGCGTGTTCTAAACGCGGTCTTTGGTATATCTTTAATATTCGCTATTTTATACATATCTAGACGAGTTTTTGTCAAATAACTTTTTAGTAATGCAAATAAGTTTTGGTATATCTTTCTATACCGTGTTCTAAACCGGACCAGTTTTTGTCAAACCCGGTTTTGATTCCGAAAACCGGTTTTTTTCATCTCTAGACGAGTCTCTATTCAAGAAACATCCCCAAAATACAACAAACGTCCAAAAATGTTTAATTTGTGAATTGAACTGAAATTTAGTTGAATTTTCAGTACAGGTATTTAGACTTGATTCGTTGAATTTGAACTTTAAAATTGTTGCATATAAGGTGTTTGATGATATGCATAACTCAAATTAGTTAATTAGAGGTTAGTGAATTTATAATTGGTAGCAGAATCTGATGCATGTAAGGTGTTTGATGATATGCTCTTTGTTTGACAAACGCTAGAATCGACTACTCTTTGTTTAAAAACTATATTAGATGAAACGTGTAGCAGCTAATTGTTTGTTTGTTTTTTTTGTTAAATGATGCTGTTTAATTTTTACTTTTTGTAGTTGAAGTGTGTTTAAAGCCTTCTAGCACGGCCAAAAAGTTCGCGGTCAAAAAAGGTAGTTTATCTTTTATTTATTAGTTGTATGAATGAGTTGTGCCCAAACAACATTTATCGAAAATGTATTACTCGGGGAAATAGTAGAATTTGTTATTTTAAGTATTTGCAAATGTTGGAGATAATAGATTGAAGCGTATTATTAAGTTAAAAGAGCCATACTTGTGTTGTTTAGGGACAAATTTGTCACATGTAAGTTACAGTTAGCCGAGTGCTTCTTAGAAATAGTCGAACATAAGTTAACTTTCTTACTCTTGAATCGCCAAAAACTAGCTAATCACTGCACTTTGCCCGAAGTTAGGTCAGTTTAATTATAGTTTTTTGTTTTTTACAAAGACCCCATTGCTATGAACTAATAATGGCACTGATTCATTTATTTTTTTTGGTTAAATTCAGTTCAGAATGCTGGAACCGAGACTATAAGCTATTTGATGGACCATTGAAGTTCTCATTTCTCCCAGATAATGTGCAACGATTACATAGTTGTGACACAGGTAATATTCTTTATACGATTTACTTATGGTATTTTAACACTACTCGCATCATCAGTGGTAAAGGAAGTAAAAGGAAAAATTTTTTTCACTATGTTATTATTATGCAGCTTGCAGATTCTTCTTAAACACTTTTTCATTGATCATCCGGCGTTGTATCCATAGCCAACACATACATTTTGGCATTGTTTAGGTTCTCTTATCTAATTAGAAATCATTTGTCTTTTTGGCAAGGAATGGGTGGCAAACGCATGATATTTGTGTTTTTGGGCAACTCAAACTTCTGTGCATGTCATCAGGTAAGATGTGTTTGCCATCATTATGTCTATGGCAGTTTTCTTTCTTCACCTGCTGCTATTTTTGAAATTCATGTGGCTAAGAGTTTTAATTTAAGTTTGTGACTGAACTTACTATTACAAAATGCTTCTAGGTAATTAGTAGTATTTACAATTTTGTTATCTGTAGATCATGTGGATATGTTGTTATTTTTCAGCTTATGCTAGTGAAGATTTAGATGGGATAGCCAACATTCTTTCTACTTTAGTGCGTGTATGCTCCTGCAAAGGAATTAGAATAGGCATGTATACGGAGACAGGTTAAAATACATCACCTATTTTTTTAATCTTCATTGTATAGTGTTGTTTGGGTATGTGGCTAAGAAATGGCACAATTCCTGCAGCTTACATATACGAATCTCTGGTCCTCAATACAAAACAACGGTTGCCAAGTATGCAGCAAGTGCTTTGCAATTTACCGAAAGGGTGGTTTGCCCCTTTACATTGTATCAATGGAACCGTACTACACCTTCTTCGTTGTCAGTCATGTTTTATTAAGGTGACCCTTTAAACTAGGTTTACAGCCCATAGCTCTCCTTCGCGTTTCTGTGTTTGCTGCTATCTATTGAGAGCACTACCGAGTTTTTGGGATGCTTCTTGGCTCTAATTCCAAAATATTTTGAATGTTCTAATGTCACAATAAACAATTTTCTCCCTCAGCAAATTATAGATCAAATTAACTCTTACTTTTACTTTGATGCGTTGATTTTGTGCATAATAATTAACTAAAATTTACTTACTTAAACAAGAGTTGTTACATATATAAAACCCCTAGAGTGAATCAACTATAAGAAAGGCGTATTTACCTTGTGACAATTTTGCCACTATTGATGCATTGAGAAAATTTAAGTATTTAAGAGCTGCGCAGTAACAGGAAAATACGGTGTTTTCTTGGTAAAGTCAGCATAACGCCATGTGTGCTCTTCCCGACTGAAGATATCTCCGGTGGACACAAGAAAGGTAAAAAGATACTTGTAGATAAGGGCCAAAGAGCTTTAATTTGACATGTATACTAATAACAAAGTTATGGCTAAACATACTTAACTCTCCGTTGTAATCTTTTCTCTGCAAGTATTTGGCAAGGTAGGTCCTGTTTTGAATAAAGAATTCTTTATAATGGCGATAATTTTTAGGCTTATAGCTTAAAATGTGTCCACTAATACAAAGTATATTCTGATGTTTCACACTCAAGCTAGGCATTTGTAGTAAACTGGAAATAATATAATTAGCATTTCAAGCAATGAGATGGCAAAAAAATTAAAATTATACTTGGATTTGTTAGTTCGAATGGAAGATGATATTTAACTAACTTTTTGCAATAGCAATTTGAATGTTACTCCCATGTAATTTTTTTCACTAGCTACTGCACCTCTATATCTCTTTTAACATTCAATCATTTTTCTGCAGTTGATATCTATTTCTGACAATTGAATTTGATTGGTCCTGATTTAATGGTTCTTGCATAGCAGATAAGCTATTGCGTTTAATATCCAAACTAAGTCATTTTCATAAAATGTTGGCAGTATAAAATTCTTGGCTACATGACCTCCAGGGCTGCAGACCAGGCAAGACATCATTATGCAAAGCACATTGGGCGCATAAAACAGCGTTAGCTCAAGGTGTGTATCCTGTATTGTTTCAGTTAGCTCGCCCATATGGCCTTATGTGCAAGGTATACTAAGAGGGGCAATTCTTTTTTATTGTCTCCAATCATACTAGATACCCACAGAACTGTCCGAGCTGTCGAAGTTAATGCGCATTTGGTTTATTTAGTAATTTTTTTCTAAAGTGTAAAATTGGTAATTTCCTATAACATTCAAGATTCCACTCTTTGATAAAAACATTTTAAATTTTCTAGATGTCTTACATCTATCTGAATGTTCTTCGGTTTAAGTGATGGTTATTATAGTCCATCCACCACAGAGCAGTGGTCACCTTCCCATAGCGTGATTATAACGGTTATACTACAACTTTTACCCAGCAACCAACAAATGGTTCATGAGTAGAAGAGGGCAGTGTTTGTGTTGCGTGACTTACAGAGGCCACAAAAAGATACTTTTCTGCAAGGGTATTAAAAACGTAAGGTAGTCATGCACCACTTGTTTATGCTTAAACACGCCTTTCCCAATTGCCTCCATTTGCATCTTCGACGAGGTTTTGGACTGCATGTTTATTAGTATCAATCTTTCTCATGCATATTGCAACATACTTTACAATTTAAGTTATGATCAGAAGCGGACTCAGACGGTAACATACTAATCGCATGGAATGCTTACCTAAAGGTTGCCGGTCTGGGATTACCTTAGTGTTCTACAAATGCAGTGCCATGGGTCCATCGTGGTATGATTACGATTAGATTAAGAATAGATGGGTATGGATGACTATAGTGTAAGCAGGAAAGATACTAGAGGTGAAGAAGGTCAATACATCCTATGTAGCACCTAACCTCATGTGCGAAAAACAACAAGTATCCGGACACTAGCTTTATCTATAACTCTAGCTTCGACAACCGTTAATCCTTTGCAGGATAATCGGTTAGTAATGGTAATAATCATCCTAAGAATATGCTAATTCAATAAAAAAGAGGTAAATTCAAAATAAGATCATATTTCTATTGTACAAGGTAATCTGAACCAATAACCGTTCAGATCTCCCTAAGAACTATTTACGTATCTTAACCCAAACTTGGTTAACCAAGAGTGGAGACGTTTTACCAAAGCTTGATTACACCTATGAATGCAAGTGGTCCATTAAAAACTATGACCTCCCAAGTTTCTAGATTATTCATGTCCATAACAAATTTCAATAAGTAAAAGCTCGAAATTGTTTCTGTTTATGCATAAGAAGGATTTTATATAAGTGGGAATAGATCCACCATCCCTTCAACCACGTCGTTGCATTATATGGAGGTGCTAGTTGTTGGAAGAGCCATCTGATATATGCCTGTGGCTGAACCATGCAAAATTCAGCAGATACGTCGGGGTCATTATCTTTAACAAAAAGCATAAAACAAATTATTAATCAAAATAGTACTTGAGAACAGAATCTACATGATTACTGCTTATACATAACACTAAACATATGGCCATAAGAACAAGATGAAGCATGACACAACTAATAACTGCATAAGAACATTGATTAGGCTTGGTTAACATGAACATGCAAATAAAAATAAATACTTAGTAACTGGACACCATAGCACAACGTGTTGGAGTAGTGAAAAAAATATCCTACATCTAGGGTTGATGAGCTGATCAGCTAGCGAACTCTGTTATTTTGCTATACAATATCCACTTAATCATCATGTAGTACTTATTGGCTAACAATTCCGCTTTGATCATTGCAGGAGCCTCAACTATCATGTTCCACAAGATTCGAGATTTACTCAGAGCCTATAATATTGTAGAGAAGATGATGAATCCCAACTATTGTATATGCACAAACCGAAAGTAAGGTGCCAGTATGATTTCAAGCTATGCCGTGTACTGAGAACAGAACTGGCAATTCTTTGTTATAAAACAAAGTTGTGTTTGTCAAGAACCGCAAGGCGCAAATGGCAAATGCTGCTCAAAGGTAATGCTTATCTTAATCTATAGCATTATTCTTTAAAATTTGTAAATTCTTTAAAACTAGCCAACTAGGAATGACTGCGATGAAGTCTGGTTTAATAGGATAATTAGTCTTACAAGGCACCCATTGATTGAGAGGTGATCGTAGGGGGAAGACCAAGTCAAGAGTGATCCTAAAGCCACACCTCGAAGGGTGTGAGGCATCGACTGGCGAATTTCCAACTGGTAACCATTGCTTGGTGAGTTATTTTACGCCAGTAGAATTTAAGGGGACTACTTAGCCTTTCGACTAAGTAGATTTCGAGAGAGCTAGAATGGGAGACATTCGAACTACTCGGAGGGTACGTCATCATAAACCATTTGATAATTTCAACTTTTCAGATTTTTCCAAACGATGTGTATATTGGTGAAATTATGGATGCCGCCAAGTCATTTGCGTTAGTTACTTCACCTTTTGTAATCTTGTTCGGTCGACCATAATCAATGAAAGAAATGAGATGATTCTTGAAATTCTCAGGCTTCTGGAAATCGATGTTACTTTGTAAATCTTCAAACCACTAATGGACTCCCTTTTAAAAACACTCGATTCAACTCATACACACCCGACTTTCCATCACATCTTCACACCACTAATGGACTCCATGTCCATGTTATGCCTACTCTCAAACTACATAAGTAAATGGACCTTGGAACTAGTCAACTACTTTATCTTTTTTGTACTTGTATAATTTAAAACAAAAATACAGCTGTGACTACGTAATTACCAAAAGGTTGGAGCATGGCCTAGCAAGCATCCACATCTAGGGCTGAACATAATAGACTGCGAAACCAAGTAGATAACCCAAGTCGATAACCCAAGTCGATAAATATCACAAAGTCGTTAAAAAAGGTTATGACCGTTTGACTTTTTGTCCTTTTGCTAAGTCGATAAATATTACCAAGTCGATAAAAGAGGGTTTTGACTTTGTCTTTTTCCTAAGTCGATAATTCTCACAAACTCAATAACGAAATCTGTTTTGCACACTTGATTTAAAACACTTAAAAAACGTTTTCAGAGACCTTCCTAACACATAAGGCTTGCGTAAAAATCACAACTTGATGAACAAAACATGTTTAAGATAAAAAACGAGGTTGTTTTTCACCAAAAAGCTTGCTGTTTTTGAGAATCTTGTAAAACCAACTTCAAACACCTTAAAAACACGATTTGAGACACTGTCTTTTTCCTAACAACTCGATAACGAAATATTTTTTGCACACTTGATTTAAAACACTTTAAAGACTTGTATTCTAACGTTTTCAATCCAATATTTTTGTACCGAGACCTTCCTAACACATAAGGCTTGCATAAAAATCACAACTTAATGAACAAAAACACATTTAAGATCAAAATCGATGCCGTTTTTCACCAAAAAGCTTGATGTTTTCGAGCTGTAAAATCAACTTTAAACACCTTAAAACGATTTTGCACGATTTGAGTCAAGGATTTTTGTGCATAAACCTTCTAGACACATAAAACTTTCATAAAAATCACAACTTGAAAACACGTTAAAAAGTCGAAATCTAAGATCTTCTTTACAAAAAACGAGCATCGTTTTAAAACCCAAAAAACGCAACTTTTTTGTTGATTTTCCTGTACAACTTTGTTCCACATGCTTAATAAACCTCTTAAAATTATTCTTAGGTGTTTAAAACATTCAAGGAACAAAATCGACCCTAAAACCTTTTAGAACTCGATAACAAAAAAAAACAAAAACTTCAAAAGCCTCAAAGTTATCACTTTTACTTGCGTTTTCTTGTATATTTTTTTATAGAAAACCTTCAATACATCATGCCAGAACTCCAACATGAGTGTATAAAGTCTTTAACACATCAAAAATCAAACAAAAACCTTAGAAAAAGTATTAAAACTTTCGACTCAATGTTTTTTTTCTTCTCAAGAACACTTTTTTTAACCACACAAAACACACTAGATCCTTCCGTGGCTCCTGATACCAATTGCACGACCTAAGTTTTTATTCAATCACACATCATGTAACAAGTAAAGCAGAAAAGAAAAAGAAGACGAGTCATGCAAGATGAACTAGATAAATAAAAAGGAGAAAATGAGGAAAAGAAAGGTTGGTGGATTAGATTAGAATGATATGAAACCACACACCATGTCCACATCGGGAGAGAGGGGGGGGGGGGGGGGGTAGGGTATTTATACCCAGATGTCGTATAGTGAGCGTTTAAGGTTTGCTTATGGGTTAATAGACAAAAATGTTACTTAAGTTTGCTAAAATGTTCGATTACGTTACTAAAGTTTAAAACGTTACAGATAGGTTACTCAAGTATACGGGTTTATTTTTTGTTTTACTGAACGTTTATAAAAGCTACACTCGCGTTACTTCCATGAGGGGTTACCGGTTGATAACCTCTTTTACTTGCCACATTGGACTTTTGTGGGTCCCACCCCATTTAAAAACAGATTTAGCCAGTAAAAAAAATGTCAATTGGGTCCCACCACCTTCAGATATTTTCTTCTTCTGATCTTCTTCTATGTTACAGATAGGTTACTCAGTTATTTTCTTCTTCTGATCTTCTTATTGGCCCGGCTATGGGCCCTTTGGTTGGGTCGGGCTTGGTTCTAGATGGTGTTAAGCCCTAAACACGTGCAATATGATCTTATCGACCAAACCTGCGTTTCCGTCTTGTCAGTAACATGAGTACATGTCTTAATTATTATGGGCTTAATATTGTGTAGACGTAGTCCACCCTCTATTATATATTGTAATTTTGTGATTAACAAGCAAATAGTATCCGCGCGTTGCTACGGGCCGGGTATGTTTTTGTTGTTGCGGGGCGGGTTTTTTTAAATTGGTGTCGACAATTATTTTCTGGTTTTTTTTATCAAGCAAAATAGACTGCGCGTTGTGGCTAGGCCTCATGTTTAATAGTTTTTTTTATATGGGCTTATGTGTTGGGCCTCATGTCGCGGGTATTTTTTGATCTGATTAAATCAGTACTTTTGTAAAAAAAAATTCTATTTTGTGCCGAGCAATTTTTTTTATATTGGGTTTATTTTTTCGGTCTCATGTTTAATAATTTGTTTTTTTATATGGGCTTATGTGTTGGGACTCATGTCGCGGGTATTTTTTTATCTGGATTAAATCAGTACTATTTTGTAAAAATAAATTCTATTTTTGTGTAACGAACAATTTTATTTTATATTGCTAATTAAAAAAAATTATGTGTACGGTCCTCTATGGCGACGAGTATTTTTTTTATCTGAATTAAATCAGTACTTTTGGAATTTTTTTCATTTTTGTTGCCCGAGCAAAGTTCTTTTTATTTGGGTGTATTTTTTCGGAAATTATATATATAATTCAAAAGGCGACACAAAACGTCACCGTTTTTGGGATGGCTACAGTGGTTGTACAGTATGTTTTGTTATGGCTTTCTCTTTAGGAGCGTCAAGATTAAAAAAAAATTCCTTACCAAAATAGGGGAAACAAAAATATTACAAAAGTACCGATTTATTCAAATTAAAAAAATACATGCAAAAACATTTTCGATACCTAATAACTTTAAAATACTCGACATGGTCACAAACGTACATCTTTAGATGGCATTAAACGGTGCCATTTTACGCCATTAAAAACCATAAACCCAATTATATAACACATATTTACTTTAATCCCATAAAATTATATTAAAAAAAAGGGTTAATAACTTGAAAATGTATCACACTTGCCACTTTTTGTTATTGTGTGCTCTGAACTATTTTTTTCTTATTGTGTGTACCGAACTTTCAAATTTCGACCTTTGTGTGTATTTGTGACTATTTAACCCTTAATTTTTTCAAATTCGAAGGGTAAAATGGTCTTTTAATGACTCAAAAAGTGGGCAAAAATACACCAAAAGTCGAAATTTGAATGTTAAATACACACAATAAGAAAAAAAAAGTTCAATACACACAATAACAAAAAGTGGCAAGTATGATACATTTTCACGCAATTATCCCTAAAAAAAAAACCCCCGCATAGCCAAAAAAAAAGAAACTTTAAACATGAGACACAACACATGTTCCCATATAAGAAAAAAAAAAACTATTAAACATGAGACTGAAAAAATAAACCCACACAAAATAAAAATAAAAATTAATGGTCCGCTACAACGCGCGAAAAACTAACGCTCCGCAGCAACGCGCGGGTAATTCTGCTTGTTTATTATATATATATTGGGCTGGGCTGAATGAAAGTACAAGCGCTTTAGGTAAAGAATCGTACATATTAGTATATATACACACATTGCATCATCTGTTTTACTCTCTGTATATCCGATCAATTATCGTTCAACAACCCTAAAAAAGATCTACATCTAGGGTTGAATTGTCATTGTTTTCAAAATGGGATTGAATCACCCCATTTCATGTATATTTATACTTTAAAAGCTTGTAGGGATAGAATGGGTGAATGCTTGGAAAGTTTGTAACAAAGAAGCAACACAATATCTTCATATGAAATCAATGGAATGCCCACGAGGCAAAGGAGTAAAAGAGTGTACTACTGACATAAACTGGCTCATGATAGAAACCATATGAAATATCTCTATGTTCTCGGATTTCTGAATGTCATTAAAGATACAACATGGTGTATAATAAGATGCTCTATGTCATATACATTTGTGTGTTTAATACTTAAGTTCTCTTTTATGTTTGTGATGCAGTTGCTCTTTGATTGGGAGTTGTTTAAGGAAACCGAACCTTTTAAAGATTGTGTCATTGCTGGGTGGAAGCTAAAGCTTAATCCATGAAGCTATGCCAAACTATAGTGTTAGTAACTTATTGTGTGCACATCTTGTCATGGATCTTTTACCAACTCTTTGCTATGCCATGCACCATATTTCATTTAGTGTGCACCATTATGATAGTAGAGGTGTATGAATGATTGAGAGTCTTGTTAGTTGCTTTTGCATCAAGATCATAGTGTCTCATTGCACTACAACATTTTCCTTTTTCCCCAGCGACAAATCTGGGGTATCCCGGGCGACTTGTCGCTACGGATACGTTTCCCGGGCGACTTGTCGCCCGGGATATGTCGAGCGGAAAAACTCGATGGGGATACGTTCCCGGGCGACATCGTGGGGCCCATACAGTTTCAGTCAAACAAATATTTGCCACGGTGGAAGGTTTTCCCGGGCGACATGTCGCCCGGGATACTAAATTTATAAAATGAATAATTAATATTGAAGCTTGATTAATTAGTTAATTACGTAGAATCCCGGGCGACATGTCGCCCGGGAAAACATTGAAATAAATTGACTAGTCAATGTAGCAATATTTTTTGTTGTTTAGTGGTACCCATCCCGGGCGACATGTCGCCCGAGATATTTTCTTAATATTTTTTTCCCAAGTTTCCTGGGCGACATGTCGCCCGGGATAAGTCTGCATTTTTTTTTGGTACTGCCTGCACAGCAGGCTATTTCCAGATTTTTTTTGGAATTTTTCTGGAAAAAATCTACCAATACTCAAACCTGTATAAACCAATATATAATCTACCCAAATACATTACAACTTCTACCAAAACACAATACGATCAACGCATTTGATATAATAAAGCTAAATATGTTCAAAATCCGAATAAACACAATATAGTCTACAAAACGGGTGACGAAGTCACAAAACTTGCATTATCCGCAAGATACAAGTCAATATTCACCAAGATAACAAGTTCTCAACGTACGGGGAAACCAATATTCACATAAGGGTCGCCAAGATAACAAGTTCCAAAACACACGTACTTAAGACACAAAATAGCATATATATACTTACCCAACATCTCCTAACTATCGTCCTCATCCTCTCCATCGTCGTTGTTGTCCTCATCATCTCCCTGCTCATCATTCCCGCGCCCGCCACTCCCGCTGCCACCACCTATCTTAGGCTGTGACTCAAGTTGATTAAGCATTTGGGAAAACTTGTCGTCACTTCTAAATAACTTCATGAACATGTTCACCTGACGCGTTAGCACCTTCTCTCTCTTTTTGAGCTTAACGACATCAGAGGAGTGCGTGCATGGAGACGGAGGTGGAATGACCGTGCCCTGTCCTGGCAAAACCCTACCAACACCGGGAATGTGCCCCCGCTGCTTGCCCCCGCGAACGATGGCCATTATCTCATCCTCAGTGTAGGGCACACCCGTCTCGGTGTTGGAGCCTAGACCCTGTAGCCTCAGCATCTCCTCCTATGTAATCACAAAAACACAAGATAGTTAATATATTAGTCGGGTTACTACATTATTTCTCGACAAATCATTAAAGTGCGTGTTTTGAAACAAAACTTACATATAGAGCTTTGTCCTCAGGGTTCAAGAATACCAGTTAACAGTATGTGTCAAGAAGAAGGTATGGATCAGCGACTGGTACTCTCTAGTAGCTGAGCTCTCCATCTGCACATACACACGTATATAAGATGAAACAAATTAAAAATGACAAATCACAACACACCAAAGCGTTAATTATATATATGTAAAATAATTATGATGTTTATTACATGCATATCTCGAAGGGCGGCAATAGACCGGGATCCTTGTCGGCATACGACCTTGCTTTTTGCCCGGTTTTGTTTATTTTGGGTCGCCCGGGCACGGTTCTTGGGATCATTCCAGAACGCAATCTGCGCATCCCAATTGACCTCGGAAATGTGCGAAGGACGTGATAGTCTGATGCGCTCCAGGTCGTAAGTCCCGTCCGAGTCAGGAATCCAATGCCTTTCCTTAAGAGCAGCCTTCTTGCCATTGTAGATCTTTTGTAGATGCTGCTGGATGGCCGCATAGATAAGTGGCCAGCGATCGGATTCCATGTGGGGACGCATGTCAAACTGGGTCTGCAATCATATACAACAAAGACAGAGTTAGAGATATAATTTATATATTTATCTAAATTTGTTTATTTATTTATATGATATAAATAAATAAATGAATTTAGATAAATATACATAATTAAATAAATGAACACGATAATGAAATAAACATAAAAGGAGGATGAAATAACTTACCCCAATCCGAGCCATGACCCTCGCCTTCTGCTCCGCCGGCACTTGACGCCACGAAGGGTAGTGCAATGGCAACTCCCGAACGAGCTCCCCAAGGTAGTTGGCACAATGAGCCACATGCTCACCGAAAGGCATTAGGGTCTCTCTGTCGCCAAACTCAAACCGGATTGAGACGGGGCCACTTTTATCCGTGATGGCCTTTAACCTGAGGTTCCGGGTCTCCTGGCGGGTATGCTGCCTGCCCGCTCTCCTGCCACCCAAATTGGGTTTTCGGGTGCCCTTACCTGCAAATTCAAGTGAGTGATAAATCATAAAAATTAAAGGCAAGCAAATTTAATGTATTAAATTTATGCTTGTATTACAATAATCCAAAAATTCTTACCTCGGTTGCCCAAGCAACCCCCACAACCGGTGGGTATGTGGTGTGAAGGGGGACGATCATCACCGCCACCGTCACCACCATGACCCCTTGCAACATCCGCTGACATCTGTACAAGTAGCATTAGGATAACATATAGAAATTCGTGAACAAAATAATAAAAGCATGCATACATCCAAATAAATATACACATTAAAACAATCCACGACAGTTTCATTCATCCATTCAAATATATAAGTGTCTTTTACAAGTTACAACTAAAGATCAATCTTCTTCTTCACTAGAATAAACAACATTTACGCCATCATTAATATGAAGGTTGACGAGGTCTTCATCATCAGAATTTGCTAAATCATGAGGAATGGGGTCTTCCTCATCAATAATATCATCGTCTTCATCAACAACATCAATGATATCTCGTGATGCGTCAACATCTATTAATTGACCATCTATATGCAAGGCCGCAATTTCCAAGTCATTCAAACTTATAGAAAGTGCGAGATCAGATGAGTTGTCGACATGTATAACATCAGGGTCATCCTCTACCACAATGACACCCCGTTCGAAAACTTTTTATGACTCACATGTTCGACGACCTTCCAACCGAGTGGTCGTCTAGCCATATCTTCAAGGTAGAAGCATTGTTTGACTTGTGTTGCGAGAATGTATTGATCATTTTTAAACGCCTCACCATTTGCCTTGATTTGTGTTATGTTGTTTCTAATGACAAGATTTTTCATATGTACTTTGTTGCTAGTGTCAAACCACTTAACTCAAAACAACACAGTTTTGAACGACAAATACGAAAACTCAAGGATTTGTTCAAGCTGACCATAATACATTTCTCCGTCTGGACCAGGCGAACAAATGCCGCTGTTTTGAGTTGTGCGACGTTCATCACGACTGTGCACGACAAACCTCACACCGTTGACTACGCAAGAGTTGACTGAGATTGGAGTTTATGATGGTCCACAAGCCAAAGCGAATAACTCGCTGCTTTCGCTAACACCTGGGTCATTGTCTACGTGGCATTGACGGATCTATGAAGAAGATAGGATCAGATAGAGAACACAAAATATGATGTTGTTATTTTTACAGTTAAATACAAACAATAAGTCTAAGTTTACCTGCCGGGGAATGCTTCTTTCATGTCGTTGTCAGGAAATTCACTGAAAAATGTTCATGGTGCTAGAATAAGTCGTCGAAAATATAAGTTAAGAAATAGAAGTTTCAAAATAAAAACGCGTACCTCTTGAACATGGCCCGGTACGTGTCTATTTCAGGACTGTTATGAAGTACATACCATATCACTTTCTTCAATTCTTGGTGATCAATACGAATAACCGACCGTAATCCAATCGATTTACATAGTGATTTGAACACTTGAAACTGACACGTTGGAGGAGGGCAATCCACATTACGGTCGGGATGATTAAATTTTGTGGTAACATCTCGAAAATAATAAGAGCTAAAAGTCAATGCTTCTTCTGCAACATAACCCTCCGCAATCGAACCTTCCGGCTTAGCTTTATTTCGTATATAATTTTTTAGCTTCTTCATATATCTTTCAAATGGATACATCCACCGGGGGCGAATAGGCCTGCCAAAAATAGCCTCTAGAGGTAAATGGATAACCAAGTGAATCATAATATCAAAGAAAGCAGGAGGATATATGAGCTCGAGATTGCATAAAATATCGATCACCTTGCTCTGAGCTTTCAACATGTCATCCACCATTAAAGTTTGAGAGCAGATTTGCTTAAAGATAAAACATAGCTCGATTAGTGGTTTTGCAACGTCTGGGGGCAAGTATTGCTGAAGTCCGTAAGGAAGTAAACGTTGCATCATTATATGACAGTCATGAGACTTCAGGCCCGTTATATTGGTATCATTATCGGTGACTTTGTGCTTGAAGTTGGATCCGAACCCATCTGGTAGTTTAACTCCTTTGATGAACTAACAAAACTTTTTTTATCCTCTGGTTTGAAAGAATACGCATCCTGAGGCTTCGAGCACTTCCCATTTTTGTTTTGGCCGAGCCACAAGCCACTTTGAATGCCCAAACTTTTCATGTCTTGTCTTGCCTTGGCGGTGTCTTTAGATTTGTCATTCATTAACAAAGTGTTCAAGATACTCTCCAACACATTCTTTTCGATATGCATGACATCTAAATTGTGTTTTAGTGTATGAAAAGACCAATACTCAAGCTCATAAAAAATAGATCGTTTAGTCCAGTTCAGCTCGACAAGAACATTGCGTTTTATCTTCACACCCCCGAACCTGGTGGTGGCGGAGGAAGATCCGGTTCACCGTGGTGAATCCATGTTTTATAACTTGGGTCAAACCCATACTTCGAAATGTGGTCTGAAAGGTGTTTGATGGATACCCACAATACT
>BQNB010087583.1:4162-27887 GCA_026074375.1 Tanacetum coccineum | reverse complement strand
AGCAGAGTGAATCTACAACAAGAACAAGACCTCAATAACGACCATCAAAAGATAAAGGTAAAGCTATCATGGAAGAGACTGAGAGACCAAAAAAGAGAAAAGATCAAATTAGGCATGATGAGGAGGTTGCTCAAAGACTTCAAGCTCAAATGCAAGCTGAATTAGAGGAAGAAGATAGGCTTATAAGACAAAGAGAAAAAGAAGCTAACATTATTTCACGGGATAATGTGCAAGCAATGATAGATGTTGATTATTAAATGGCTCAACAAATGCAAGCAGAAGAACAAGAAAAGTTGAGTATTGAAGAGAAGTCCAAGTTGTTTGTACAACTCTTAGAAGCAAGAAAGAAACACTTTGCAGCAATTAGAGCTCAAGTAAAGAGGAACAAACCACCAACTAAATCTCAAAAGAGAAAAACAATGTCTACTTATCTAAAAAACATGGCTGGATACAAGCACAATCAAATAAAGAACAAAAGCTTTGATGATATTTATAAGTTATTTAACAAAGCTATGAAGAGGGTAAACATATTTATAGATATGGATACAGAATTGGTAGAAGGCAGTGAAATAAGAGCAGAAGGCAGTGAAACAAGAGCAGAAGGAAGTTCTAAGAGAGCAGGAAAAGAGCTAGAACATGAGAATGCAAAGAAGCAGAAGGTGGATGAGGATAGAGAAAGAGCTGAACTTAAAAGACTTATGGAAGTCATGCCAGATGAAGAAGAGGTTGCACTTAATGCTATTCCTTTGGCTATTAAATCTCCAAGAATTGTTGACTTGAAGATTCATAAAGAGGGGAAGAAAAGCTATTACCAGATAATTAGGGTTGATGGAAGTTCAAAGATGTACTTAGTGTTCAGTCATATGCTTAAAAGTTTTGACAGAGAAGACTTGGAAACTTTATACAAGTTGGTAAAAGCTAAGTATGGATCAACAAAATTAGTAGAGGACTTGGATTTAGTTTTATATGAAGATTTAAAGATAATGTTTGATCCACATATTGAAGATCAAGTATGGAGAAATCAACAGAATTACAGAGTATTAGATAGGAGCTATATGATTCATGTGGAGTACATTCATTGAGGAAGCAAAATGTGCACATTTATATGTTGGTAGAAAAGAGATATCCTCTTACAGCACCTACAATCACAGATGTGCTAAATAGGAAGCTGCAAGCTGATCATTAGAATAAAATGTGTTATCAGCTTCTTAAGCTCATCACAAACAACTCAAGTTCAAAGACTATTATGGAAAAACTAATCTTTATTATGTAAGAAGAACAATAGAAATAAACTAAACATTGTAGCCTCAATATATTAATACAGTTACTCTGAACAGTAACAGGGTTTACAACCTTGAAGCTTAACTAAGTATGAGAGAAATATGTGTAGAGAATGTGTGTATCCAAGTCATGGTGATCTCTACACCCTAGGACCTCCTTTTATAGTGCAAGGGGTCCTAGGTAGTTACAATATCATAAAAACCTTCCTAAATATTTTACATCAATATAATTAATTATTTTCTAAATAAACTTGTACAAAAGACCAGGACTTTCCATAAGACCATGACTTTCCAAAAGACCAGGAAGACTAAACTTGTAACCTCCTCGACATACTGAATGTCGTTTAATACTTTCCATAAGACCAGGACTTTCCAAAAGACCAGGAAGACTAAACTTTACTACCAGCAGAAATCTTTACTACCAGCAGGAACTGTGTACTACCAATAGGAACTTTGTACTACCAGGTCGAATGAGTATAACTACCAGTAGGAACTAGGAATTCATAATGCCTAACAATCCTCCCCTAAACTTGAAGTTGACTTGGTTAACTTCAAGTTTCTAAGTAGATCTGCATATGTGAGCTTGAGGATGTAATCATGATCTTGATCTCTGATCTGCTTGATCTTTCTTGGACATATACCAAAGACGTTGAAGATTGAAGTATAAGCTGCTTGAAATATTGAATGAAAGCAGATGATACTTAACTTGAGTAGAAACAGTGTTCAAATAGATCAAACCTTTAAAAAACGCTTATGTAAATCAGCATCCTAATTTGGACTGCAACAAGACCAACCACAGTACATGAATGGGTTTGGATGTGCCTTTTACCTAGTAGCCATTAACTCTTGGGCTAGTCAGTCTTATTGCCACCCAGAATCGGAAAAGGGGATGACCATGGAGATCGATCCCATTTTCCACTTTCATGAAATGAATCACTAGGAAGTGGAAGAAACTATATGATCTTTTGGCAAGTCATGTAAGCCATAAACGGATTTGATATGTCTTTACTGTAGCCGTCTTGTCATACTAGCCAAACTCTTTATTGTGATACCAAGGTGAGTTGATACCTTACAATTTTTAGCAGAAATTGGTCTGCTATCAATGATTTGTTTTTAAGGTCTTTACCAAAAGCCGTTTTGCGTTTTGACTAGCCAATCCTTTTGGTTCCCAATAAGGGCATTATCCATGGCGGATTGATGACCAATTTCAACTCTCAGCAAAAAATGAACGGCGTGAGTTAAATACCCTTTTAGTTTTGAGCAAAATATTAAAGCTATTCCAATTCGTTCTAGTCTTTGAAGACATGGGAATTGAGAAAACCATGGGTGTTGCACATCAAAAACCATTTATCACTGAAAACCGTTATGATTTCATTCCAACAAAACATTTTGCTCTTCCAAAATCCAAAAATATATTTTTCTGATGTAAAAACATTTCATTACTTCAATTACCTTTTGTGATTCACAAAAAAGGACAGCATTAATTTCTTTAAGGATCAAAAATGTACACTTAGCCTCCCTAAAATGGAGCTACGAATTTGCCCCATTCCAAATTTTGCCTCCCCTCAAAAGGGATAAGAAACTTTGTTTGTAAGAAACCAAAACACCGAGAAAAAAATATTTTAAAAAAACAATGATTGAGTCGATGTCGGACACAACTAGCAGCACAAACTACACGATATTGGGTAAAGCTACCCGAACCAACCAAAACTGTCGTTAGTGACCATGTTTCTGTCCCAAATGTTACTAAAACTGTCACTGTCTGCAATTAGCGGCCAAATTCCTGTCACTGAGCTATCTCTAAACAGTCACAAAATGTGATTCTCCTTCCTCTCGATTTTTTGAAGTGATACTTGAAGTGTCACTAAATTGTTGCTTGAGGTGTCACAAGTACTTTTTGATACAACCTGTAGGGAACCTCTTCTTCTAGTACAAACCGAAAGAAAAGCACAGCAGTAGATAACCATAGGACGATGATCGCTAACAGCAGGAACAAAAATTTTCCCAGGAGAAATGAAATAACAAGCAGAAATGGAAGTATTTTTTTTTAAACAACAATTCATAAGCATACATTATTTATGAATTGCCCTGCAGAAGGACAATTTAGTCCTTTGAAGTCCAAGCCAAAACAGTTTTGAAACGTCCATAAGCATCAACATATTTTTTCTTATCTAGTAAAGGTCTTTGATGCATTATTTGATTTGACACATGGTCATGACTTCTTTGTTTTGGTTTCCAAGACCCAACTAGCTGAGGCCTTAACAGTATTAATCCTCGTCTTCTGGTCCCTCAGAAGTATGAACCTTGTATCCTTAACGAATTAACACTCCTATTGATTATCTGTTTAATTAGGTGTTTTCTTTTGAAAGAGTCTTTTAAGTGAATTAACATATACATGGCCAGATTTAGTGAGCAGTGCTTGTGGAACCATGTTACTTTTTGGACTTGGGTGAGAAAATCTACCAGAGTTTTGATGATTTACCCTCCTTGAGTTGTTCCACACTGGTGTAACCTGTTTTTGATCATTAACCTTTCTTTTATTTTTACAAGTATAGTGCAAATGACTAAATCTACCATACACATAGCAAGCCTTATTGTGAAACTTAAAATTTTCACCCAATTTTTGAGTCATCATACCATTCAATTCTTTTATTACCTCTAGGACTTTTATTATTTTTCCTAGGGTTATCTGCTTTCCTAACACTTTCATTCCTAGCACAAACAGATTTAGGAAAGAACTCAGGTGATTCAGCACTTAAGTTGGACTTACAAGAGGCATATTCACTAGTCTTGGGTTCAATTATAACAGGTTTAGGCATAGACTCAAGTGATTCTACACTAGAGTTGGACTCACAAGAGTCAAGGTCACTGGTTTTGGGTTCAGAATCACTAGTGTGGGTCTGTTTGGGTCCATAGGTCATTTGTGATTCATCAAGGTCAGTGGGATCTGATAGAGGAATGTAGTTCCCTGAAAGAGGTGGGGGAACTGCTTTCATTCTATCAGTTTTGACAAACCTGTTATAGAGAGGTTTCCCTTCTACATCCTCAGGTGTGGTGTCAAAGATGCTAGGGGCAGAGGGATCAAACACCTCATCTGATCTAAAAGTTTCTCCAAATCCTAAAACTTTATTTTGATCTAGAGGACCTGGAGTATTGGATTCTGTTTGTCCAGGTTTTTGCGAGACTCATTCATTTGCAAGTGATGGTTCTTTTATTTTCTAGCTTAGCCTGTAACGTACTGTTTTTCCAAAATGTTATAGCTTCAAGGTTTTGTAACCCTAATACTAGTTAGAGTATTCGTATTAATATATTGAAGCTTTATTTGTTAATCTGTGTGTTCATTAGAATTACTATTCTATTGAATATTCTTCTTATTGATCAAATATTAGTTTCCGTATAATCTTTGATATATTTTACAAAGTTTTTATCATAGTTGTGTAGGATTTATCTTGCATAACTAAACCTTACACAAGCTAAAGAATTCAAGATTTATTTAAGTGAGACCAACAATAGTGTAGTGAAAAAAATTGAAGAAGATACAACAAGAAGATACAACAGGAAGTCATGGCAGAACTGTTTTTAAATAAATGCATGGAGAATGCTCAAACTGAATCAAATCTTTCTATTACTAACACCAATAATAATAAATTTTTAACGGAGTTACAAAATAATGCATACCATGGAATACATCATGAAGACGTGGTGGACCACATTGCTATGGTGCTTGAAATGCTTGATTTAATTAATATTCCTGTTGTGGACTCCCATCAATTACGAATAAAGGTTTTTCCTCTCTTACTAGCTGGTGACACACAACAATGATAGATAAACGAAAGGGAAGGAAAAATACCACTTGGGAAGAACTTGTTGACAAATTTTTCGGTAAATTCTACCTGGAATCATACAATGGAAAAGAAGAAATGTTGGATGAAGGAAATAACTGGAGGATTGATCCACTTGAATTCATATCACGAGTAAATTCAGAAACCACATGAGAATGGATGGAAGAACTAAAAAGGTATTATTTCATTCTTGGCTGAATGGAAGTTGGAATAAAAGGCGAATGAATGACAACATCTTAAGTAGTAGTGACATGACTACTGACTTGATCTTGGAGCCTTATCTGAAAACTCGAGAGAAGAACAATACTAAAAAAGATGATGAACAAAGACAAACAAAGCGCAAATGCAACGATGAGAATTTGGAAGCTAACAACACATCCAACACTTTAAATAATGAACGTCCCAGCAAAAGGATGTGCAATACCGAGAGGTTCAAAGCTATTAAATATTCACTTTGACCCAACGAAGAATATATTGCTGTCAAAAAATGTGAATATGATACTTGGGAAAGGAACGAAGATACTATGTCCCAAATCTACCAAGAAATTTTTCAGAAAAAGGACAATGGATGGAAGGTGACGCGCACTGAATGAAATAAAGGAAGGAAAAAGTCTAACTTAAAGACTAGCTGAAACAAAAGTGCTACCCGGGAGACAACCCGGATTGTTATTTATTTTTATCGAGTCTGTCTTCCCAAGCATCGGTACGACGTATCCGCTCTATACCATACGGCGTATTGATTGTATGGATGTTATCAGTCCTTTGTTCTTGGGCACTTTAAAACATTATTGTCAGTTTTGACAATACGGCATATTCATTCACATGATATGGCGTATTCAACAGGCTGACCCGTATTTAGAATTTAGTTTAGTTTAAATTAACCGTAGGTACCAAGATAGGATTTTGCATGTTTTACCTATATTTTGCATAGGACCTCGCTGAAAGCAAAGAAATCGACGAAGTTGGTGAAGTATAAATCATCTGGAATCCTATGTGTGATTGTAGTAATGCTGGTATCTAGACGCATTTACAACACAAATCCTTGCTCATAAACTCAACATGGAGAATCTACCAAGCAAAATATCAGGGGAGTTTCTCATTCTAATTCTTTTTAATTCTCGTATTTAATATTTTATCTATACAATAAGGACGTTGTATAATTTAAGTGGAGGGATGGAAATTAGAATGATACTTGTCCTATTTTTCACACTAAAATGCTTAAATTATGCTCAAATTAAAAAAAATTCAAGCATACTTTTGTGAAATTACTTGATACATAACCTGCACACAATAACCCTTGTTAGATATTGTGAGGATTTAACCCTATCCGTTTCCAAATGTTTACCCAAATTCTACAGAATATGAGTGTGTCGGTGATGTTGTAGACTTTAGAACTTGGCTTGGTATAACTATTCGTGACCACAATAATGAGTACTATGGATTTAGTTGGAGTAACTTGTTTAAATTGGTAAATTTTTAGGATTACACCCAAAAAGCCTATGCATGTTGTTCATTAACTAACTACATTGGTTAGTTAACCCTCGTATAAACCCTTTGTTTACTCTCATCTTAAGAGTAAGATACCCCTAGAATAACCCGTAGAGCCAATCCTTTAGGAATTACACCAACTATTTGTTTCGTTACACCTTTACACCTTAGCCTACCCTGTTAGATAATGTCCATTTATCAGTTGGTAGTTGCTTAAAGTGTAAAGTATGTATTTCCCGAGTCTTGTGTCAATTTTCTATCTTTGGTACGGTTGGGAAGAAATTTGCACATTGCAAATGAGAATGTATAAAGTAATCAAAACTCATGTATTTTTACTACCAACGCAATTATTGGTACATCCGAAGAATGGAGAATTACCAAAGGAATTATCCAGAGTTATTATGATCGTGAAGATTGTGAAATTACACCGAGTTTCGTAGTATAGTGCAGTGAAAAAAATAAAAAAAATAGAAAAATCACAACAAAAAAAAGAGAAGGAAAGTTTGATGATAATCATTTCGCAAAAGCTTAGACAGAAGAAATTATATGAAGGATCGATTATTCGTTGATACGTCTTATAAGTCAACGATGTAGAGTATTGTATAAAGTGGTAGATATTGCCACTTTTCTTGTAAAAGTTTGTAAAGTATGGGATGATTGAGAAGTTGACCGTTACGGGAACGCCAACTTAGGTTGTTGTTTTTTATCAATGATCAAGACGTTTGTAAATAGTTGTGTCTTTATCATATTAACGGTCGGGAAAAAGTGTCTAGCAACTTATATCTTAGACCTAGTCTATTTGTTTTGTAATTTTTGTTTAACAATAATTTATTTCCCTTTCCTAATCATTAACCATGGGTTTTACGCGAATGAGGATGTGTACGAGCATGCATGTCTATTCCGTTGTTACGGCCATGTATGCATGTCTCGGCTGCCTTGTTGGTTTATTACTATTGGTGAAAGTTAAAAGATCCCTACCCTATATCATTCTTCATCCTAACCCTTGGTTAAACTCAAATGAAGATGTGATCAAACACACGTGTCTATTCCGTCGTTACGGCCATGTATGTGTGCTTCAGTTGCCTTGTTGGTGTGGTACTTTTGGTGAAAGATTGTAGAATGATAAACCCTAAGCCTTATCATAAAAATCCATTTTACCTTTATAAACTTGTTACTCCTTAGCTCTAGTGGTTGAGATGTGTATCCTTGCCAAGCCTATGATAGAATACTCGTCACGACCGAGCAATTGAGCTAATTAGTTACATGTTACCACATAGATTAGTTGAGTGATTTGAGTGCTTTCATCTTCTGATTTCATGAGGTGTTTGGTTGTGTACTTGTAATTGATCAAATAAATGCTTAATGGTAAAATCCTTAGGGATACATTTTCATAAACTTGTAAAGGCTACTTGAGGACAAGTAGGATTCAAGTGGGGAGATATTTGATGACATCAAATAACGTCTATTTTATAGCATCATTTATCCTATGTAATTAACCCATTTTGTATAATTACTACAAAGAATTGTTACTTAATCATTTATATTTGAGAATTACAGTAATTATGGAGTACGTGGTGAAGATTAACTAAAAGGCACGCATTTTGAAGCTTAAACGAAGATATTTTGAAGATTACTATTCTGACAACCAATACGCCGTATCCATCAAGGAAGATACGACGTATTTGTGCCTGCACTCACCAAAGACCATGAAGGAAACAAGATCCAATACGCCGTATCTAGAAGAAGGCAATACGCCGTATTCAAGCTATATGGGAATAAAATATTCTGGAAGATATCAAACGTGGTCCTTACTCTAAGAAACCCCCCAATACGCCGTATCCAAGACATTGGATACACCGTATCGAACCAACTCCAGACCATATAAATACAAAACTCAAAAATGAGTTTTAAGTGTGCTAAATCATATTCTTGATACCTAAACCGTAAAAGTCAATTTTTAGAGGAGAAAAAGAGCAGAAGAGGTCGAGCGACGCAATTAATTCCATATGAGACAACGTGTAATTTCTTATACTCTTGTAATCGTTTAGTTTTTGGTATCATTCGTTAACTCGGTTAGTTTACCTTGGCTAAATCATTACTTTTGTATTAATTATGATGTTTGAAGGCTAATACCTTCGGGTATTATCCATTGTTATGAAGATCTTAATGTTTGGTTTGTTTATCTCGATTTCTTAATTTATCGTTGAATTGCTTGTTTATGTTTATCAATATACTTGTTTACGTGCTTTTGTATGTGGCCTATCATTCAATTGTATCTTGTGATACGGACCAAGTAATCTAGATTCCGGGATAGCTCTCCATATAGTGATTTATACATCTAGACCAATAGGATCACAATTAACGACCTATCTTTGCCATTTGATTGTGAGCTTAGTTGAGCCATAAGGTGACCTTGGTATCAATGAGTACGTTCTGATTAATTGGTAAAGACTTGGTTAGTAGACTACTAGTGTATGAATTGCCGTTAAGCAGTAAGTGGGTAAAGTCTCTATGAGCTAGGGTTTAACAAGATCACCATTGCTTTAATCTTTAAGATAGATTATAATCAGCAAATAAGGATGCTTTATGCGGATGCGTTTAATTGTGAAAGAATTCTACGTGTCTAGGTCTTAGGAAGAAGTAACGCCTAAGTCTTAAGAATGATATGCCGCTTCGAGATAAGTAATCATTGCACTAATAAACAAACCAACGTTCTGATTAGATTAATAATGGTTAATACAGTTTTCTTATATTTGGCTAGACCGCTCTTTTATCTTCTGTTAATTTACTTGTGTGTGTTTTAGTGTCTTGAATTGGTTTTAGTCACCACCAAACCCGTGTTAGTCTCTCAGGCTGAAAAACCCCCTTATTCATTAGATTTGGGATTAATATAGGTTTAGCATAGGTTTAGTATAGATTAGACTAATTCAGATTAGAAAAACTAAAGTATTATAAAATTGAAAGATTTAACATCGCTCCAAGTGTTCGACACCCTACTTACCACGAAACTCCCACCGACCGGGTACACTGCCCGTTAAAGTGTTGTTTTTGGTAATGTCAGCAAAATATAAATTTAAAACTTGAATCAAAATTTAACACCACACAACGACACATCAAAATGACTTACAATTGATGATGTTGATGATGTTAGGAATGATTGTAGGTGTTGATTTTATCTTGAATTTGAGTTTTAATGGTAAATTTTAAGTTTTTGGAGCGTTTTGGTCATGTTTGTCGCTGCAGCAAGAAGGAAGGGGATGTTTGGTTTTGTGTTTTACAAAAATCAGAATGACAGACATATGGTTCTCACTAGTAGTGGTCCCATATTGATATGGGGGCTGCCCGTTTTAATCCAAGGGCCGCCGGAGATATGGGGGCCGCCCTCAGCTGAGGGTTTTGGATTAAACTTTGACAAAAAATTTACACAAAGGAGTGACGTTTTAATTTTCATTTCGCGAATTAGAAATACTTAAAGTACTTCGGATGAAATAATTAAGTTGCCACGACATGGGGTGGAACGCGGACTAGAATCGAGACAGAAGAAAGAGAAGACGATTTATGGAATGTGTTTCATCATTCCTAAACCAAGACGTAGATAGTTAAACAATTCACATTTAAGACACTTTTGGCCCGAAAGTTTAATAATTTTAAAATTTACAATATATACCCCTTTGCATGAAACGTTTTGATTTTAAGTCCAAAATTTATAATCTTTGTATTTTTAATCTCGAAATCAATTTTGCAGCTTATAGCTTATTATTATAAGCAAAAATAAGTAAGTTTTACGAGCTTGTAGCTTATGAAAAGATTATGGGCTTAAAAATCCAAAATGGGCACGTTTGGTTTAGAAACAATAACCCGATGGGTTAGGGCTTTTAGGATTAGTTTTAATGATTATAAAAGTGATAATTTAGCTTATTAGAATATCTTATAAATCATCTTATGGCTTATAGCTTATTACGGTTCAAAATTAGGGTTTTAGGGTTTCAAAATGTTATTTAGGGCACGGTTTGGTTTAGGAAAACCAAACGAATGGTTTGATGGTTCAAAGACTTATACAAGAGGCTTAATTAAAGCTTATAAAGGATTATTGTGAGTATAGCTTTTATTATGTGAATCAATTATATTAAAAGAAAATATAACATTTCTATGTATGACACAATTCAAACTTTATAACGTCTGGCTTTAAAGGACAATTTCAAAAGAGGATTGAATTGTCACGTGTCAACACCATGTGAAGTTATATTTAGAAAAAATTAATTACATGACTGAAAAAATCTCTGTTTTATAGAAGAGTATATATAGTAAGTATATAGTATATAGTATATATAGTATATAGTATAATATATATAGGGGGGCTTTCTTTTCAGAACCATTCTTAGTGCGAGAACTGACAGAACCACCAAAAACATACATGCACGCCTTTTAAAAATAAAAAAAATACATGAAAATCATCAATAATCGTAAGAATCCACCTATATTCTTCAGTATCATCATGAACTCTTTCTTTTTTTTCACAAAAACCTTACACACGGCCGTAATATTGTTGTTGCACGCTTTATAAGAACATACATGCACACCTTTAAAGAAAAATTTTGTATTTCCAATTTCTTATCAAATTATTTATAACAACTATGTTTTTTTAAAACATATATGTTGTTTTTAAAACATATGTGAAAAAAATACAATTATTGAAGGCGTGCATGCATGTTTTTGGTGGTTCTGTCAGTTCTCGCACTAAGAATGGTTCTGAAAAGAAAGTATCTATTATATATATATAGTGAGATTTTCTTTTCAGAACCATTCTTAGTGCGAGAACTGACAGAAACCACCAAAAACATGCGTGCACTCCTTCAATAATTGTATTTTTGCATATATGTTCTAAAAACAACATAGATGTTTTAAAAAACATAATTGTTCTTATGTATTTGAGAAGAAATTAAAAACTACAAAAATTTTTTTTGAAGGTTTGCATGTAGGAGTGTTCTTATAAGACGGATTTGCAACAAACATTTATTATTGCGGCCGTGTGTAAGGTTTTTGTGAAAGAAGAGGAAGAGTTCATGATGATACTGAAGAACATAGGTGGATTCTTACGATTTCATTGATGATTTTATGTATTTTTTTGATTTTTTAAAAGGGCTTGCCTTGTATGTTTTTTGGTGGTATGTCAGTTTCGCTACTAAGAATGTTTCTGAAAAAGAAAGTCTCCATTTAATTTTATTTATTATATATATTATATTATATATTATATATATATATATAATCCGGACGATTGAGAAGGTTTTCAAAAATTGATTGATTTTTAACTTGTGATTCAAGTTTTTCAAGCGTAATAACTATTTTTAATGTGATTATTATAATTCAAAATGTGTATATAATAAAATATCGAATTATCAATGTTAAAAAATCTTTGTTTTTGCAATATATGTTAAAAATTGAAATCTTTTATAACAAATTAAGGAATCTTTATCATAACTCGTTTAGCAATGATTTTGTGAATCAAATTTAGCTTTGATTCACTATTAAATGATGTTTTATTTCGTGATTAAATAAAAGAAATATATGAATTATTTGCTCAAACATTAGATTTTTAATACTTCTCAAAATAAAAACTTTCTCAACGGAACTGGAGGCATATTACTATATATATGTATTATGTATATATTTATTATATATATATATATATATATATATATATATATATATATATATCACAAATCTTTTAAGATCAATTGATAAATTTTGACCATTTATTTTTCTATCTATAAAAACCTGTTTTCCACCTTTTTCTTTTGAAAATAAATATTTTGCAAACAATAAATCATTAAGCTACAAATAATATACCATTGTAACGAGATTTTTTTTATCTTTTAGCAGACCGGCAGTAATATATACTTTCGATGATTTTTTCTCTCGAGTTTTTTTTTTAATATTGAAATTGTCGCCCAGAAAAAGCACACGTGATTTGTAAAGTCATTTATGATTTTTATGTTAAAAATCACGTGTGATTTCACAAATCACATGTGATTTTTTATATTAAAAATCATATTTTATTTCACAAATCGCATGTGATTTTTAGAATAACAAACCAACTGTGATTTTACAAATCAAATGTGACTTTTATGATCGTAAATTTCAACACTCACAAAAACTCAAAAAAAAAATCGTCGAATATATATATAGAAGTGTTTTTTATAAAAAAATGATTTAATTCTCGTTGCAATGATATGAATCATTTCACCTAACTAAAATGATTTTTGAGATATTTAATTTTTGAAAATAATAATGAAAGTATGTATATATATATTATTTTTTATTAGAAAATGAGTGGTCAGAATTTGTCTATTTGATTTTTAAAAAAAAATTATGATATATGTTGAACTTTTCTCTATACATACCCTGTAATAGTGTAATAGCTTATTGAAAATTAAATAATATGGAATAAACACAAAAATTCAACATCTCCAACTATATACTTCTAGAAATATATCACAAAATGCTTCTAGAAATACATCACAAAACAAGACAGAATGAATACACTACAGTATTGTTCAGGTGATTATTTGTAAGCTAAAATATATCTTCACACTTGCTAGCGTAACAAGTTAATAGTCAGCTAACTTGTAACAAGCATATTGTATCATAGCTAGGCCTTCACTTTATGACTTTATCCAAAAGGACACGAGCCACAACTTTAACATATTCCCATCTTTTCAAAGTCATACATACAAACTACAAATACAACGTTTTTTATGGTCTTATCGAATTGAAACAATGATGTTACTTGCTACAAATATTAATCCAAATTCTTCTAATTTGATACCAAGGTGTTAAAAAAACCTCTAATCCCAAAATGATCAGTTGGAGTTCATAAATTCATGTAAACTACTTTTAGAACTGAAATTTAGATTAATGTAAACATTTATTGGAGCATTTAAACATTTACACATTTCTATGTACACTTGCATCAATTTCCCATTTGATTTTTTTTACTCCATTGTTTCATAAAAATTAAGTTGCCGTAACTTTAGCTGTCCAAGGTAATATTTTCAAAACCAATTCTCGAAATTGATAAACTTTGTCATGTTTGTTTTAGTAGACAAATACACTTTGCATGTTTATGTTGAATAAATATCAAATAGTACTAAAAAGTGTATGAACGAGTTGTTATGAGAGTTTTACTTGTAATATATGTCAAAATGTACACACTAAATAATTATGAATCCGTATCTAGAAGAACTTTATAATGAGAGCAACGTTACTTTAGAAATATAATATTTTATTAGTTTTTATATAGTGTGTAACGGCTGAATATGGAATAATTTTTTAATGTAACGGGGAAATAAAAATAAAAATGAGCCAATAATACGAAGAGAGAGTTTTCGCGCGTAAAAGATTCGTTTATTTGCATCGGTTTTAAGGAGATGCTTCTACCAATAAACCTTGGCGGCACCCACGAGTAATGCTTTCTTAGAATTACCATTTTGACCTTTTAAGTTTTGTCTTTCTTTGCTTTGTATTTACTATTTAGGGATGAAGATGAGTCCAGAACGAGTTAGAACTAGAATCACATCAGATGGATTCGAGAACCGAGTTTTTTAAAAAGCAAGATCCGAGAATTGAATCAAATATAATTTTGGTTTCGGTTCTGATTCCAATTCCAGTTTTAGTTCTTCAGGTCTATCCGGCTAGGAACCGATTTTTAAAAAAACCTTATGTATTACGTAATGAATTAGGGTGGTAATAAGCAAATAATATTTGAAATTTTTAAGCGTTCACATACATTTACATTTAAACCAATAACTCTTAACAACTAAAGTATAAACTTAAACAAACAATCATTTTATAGTTTCACACTGTTCAAATGTTTAACAAAACAATGACACATAACGATCCGAAAAACAAAATAAAATAACTTTAAACTTTGTCCAACCAAATAACCAAAATCGTTTATGATTCCACCAATGTTTCTCTTTATCTCTTCTGATTGGTTGCTCTAATTGTTCTTCCATATCTTTCGTAATCACATCGTCTTTAATAGGGAGAGCAAAAAAACAAGAGAAACGGGCCAAAATGAGTTGCGATTTTGTTATATCAAACCAAGATGTGCCAATGACTTGCTCATGATTTAGAAACAAATGTATTTCATGAAATGTTTTAAGTATGATAATTAAAGAAAATTTCAGGTTTTTAGAATTATTGGGTATTCGGTTATGGAACTGGGAGCTGGTGGACCCGAACCGAAAATTTTCAAAATCAAGAACCACAACTGGAACCATCGGGTCTGGATCCAGTTTTGTTCTTCTCGGTTCAAGTCCAGTTCTTGGTTTTGATCCGGTTATCTAGTTCTTTAGCTCATCCCTATTTGTATTTCACAATTTTTATGCAACGCAAAATCTTAGTGTATACTTTTTCCGCCGGTTGTTCATACAAAAGATGCATAGCCAAAAAAACTAGGGGTAACAATCGAGTCGTGTTCGTGTTGATCTGTTCGGGTTCACAGGTTGGCAGGTTATTATGATATTTAGCCAAACACGACCCATTTATTAACCGTGTCAAGAAATTTAACCCTAACCCAGACCTGCATAACACGTGTAACCCGTTTGTGGCCCGTTTAACCTGTTTAGGTAAATAGGTCAAGTGATGAATAAAGTTGATGGTTTGTCGATCTAATTAATTTAAATGCAAAAATGATATAAGGATAAAAAAAGATAAACATAACATACAAATAACTATACGACAATTTCAGTGATATATGTTATATAATCGTAATTCACTCATATTAAGTACATAACAAAATACATTTAATCCAAATATAACATAAAGTCCTAGTTATATATTTTATTTTTACGTGCTTATATATATACTTAAACGGGTTCACATGTTGACATGTTTAATGCTTACTCAACCCAAACACGACCCGTTTATTAAACGGGTTAGACTGATTGACATGTTTTTGACTCAAACTTGTTTATCCTTAACCTAAACATGTTTAACTTCGTGTCAGGTTCGTATTATTTATCGTGTCGTGTCGAAAATTGACACCCAAAAAAACATTATTATCACAACTTTTTTTTGTTATTACTTACGGTATTATTGTTTGCAAAATAACAGTATCACCCTTTAATGAACATAACAATTCATAAATCTAATTTGGGGCTAGTAAAATAAAAGTTGTTGATAGCCAATAAATAAAAAAATAAAACCATTGTTGTTTGTGCACACGTATGGCCAAGAGGAATAATCAAGTACGGAAAAAGAAAAGCCGCAAATTAGGGAATAAAAAGAGTGAGCTAGAGCCATTTATATACTCGTATGATTTACCCTACAACATCAGACCTTATGGACTAGCTAAACCTGTTATTTCCATGAATATAATTGCACAACTTTTGATTAATGAGACAAATTGATACTGTCTAACTTTTGATGAGTAACAATTTTACCTTTTCTAGTGTTTCTTAGTTATGGTTATAGGTTAAAAAGATTTTTTTTTAAAATGGTAATTGTAAGTGTAGACGGGTTAGTATATTAAAATGGAGCATTACTTGATTACGGACAAGGAGATTTTTATTGACCATGAAGTGTTTCGTGTTGCTTATTTTTTCTAGCTTGTGTTTGTGCTACTACAAAAAATAGTTTTTAGATTCTCTCATCTTGTAGATAATGCATTAATATTGCAAATGTGATCATTAGTTGAAACTTGTATAAACAAAATAAGAAAAATCTTTAAACATGAAGCCCCACACATACTCACCATATAAAAAAAACAAACTATTAATCAAGAGCCGAAAAAATAAAATTAAAAAAAAACCAGCACAAAATAAAAAAAATAAAAATAATAACGCCTCGCGTAGAATAAGACGACGTAGTTTTGTTCTACACGCAACTTGGGCCAACCCATTTGGTTTTTTTTTTTTTTTTTTTTTTGTAGGCAATGTAAAAAAAACCGCTCGGCACAAAATAGAAAAAAAAAATTACAAAAAATATTGACTTATTAAAATTCAAAAAATACCTAAAACCCGCACAATAAAAAATATGAAAATAAAAAAATAAAATTTTAACGCAAGAATTAACCCGCACTATTAAACATGAGACCGAAAAAATAAACCCACACAGAATACAATAAAAAAACGCCATGTTCCTATAAAATTATATTTAAAAAAAACCCGCATAGCCAAAAAAAGAAACCTTTAAACATGAGCCCCACACATATAAGCTCATATAAAAAAGAAAGAAACAAACTATTAAACATTGAAGGCCGAAAAAAATAAAACCACAACAAAATAAAAAAAAAAAAAAAAATAATAACGCACAACTACGCGAAAAAAATTAACGACCCGCAGCAACGCGCGGGTAATCACGCTTGTTAGGGAATAAAAAGAGTGAGCTAGAGCCATTTATATACTCGTATGATTTACCCTACAACATCAGACCTTATGGACTAGCTAAACCTGTTATTTCCATGAATATAATTGCACAACTTTTGATTAATGAGACAAATTGATACCGTCTAACTTAGAAGAGTACAATAATGACCTTTACTAGTGATTCTTAGTGGTGTTTTTTTTTTAAAATTTGTCTCTAAGAGGTATAAAGTTGTAGTATCTTCCAGCAACGGCGTTGGCCGACGTTACTATACCGCTCGGCGGCGTTGCCCAACGGCGTTGGGTCTGGCGTTGGCCGGCCCACGCACGTTGGGGTGGATTTTAAAAAAAATCATTTACCCCCCTCTCCCCCCAAACGGCTATATACTAGTTTTAATTTTCCCTTTATTTTAAAAAGTTACCACACACCCCCTTAACGGTTAGTTTAAATTAAAAAAAAAAAAAAAAAATTACAAAACATCCCAAAGATCGGCTTATATTTAAAAAAAAGATTTTCGGATTTTACCCCCACACACAACTCATATAAATATTTCTTTTTTTTTAATTGTGTTTTTTTTTAGTATTGTAATGTGTATGAATTTATGAAATAAAATGTTAGTTTGTTAAAAGAATAAAAAATTGTAGTAGTGGGTTTTATGAAAATAAAAATGTGATGGTGTTGATTTGTGTTATATAGGGAGTGTGTTGGGTTGGTGTTATGCTGATGTGGCAGCAAAAACTTGGTGTTGCCAAGTTATGATACCTAAGGCTCTTAGCAGTCTCTTAATCTGTCTCGTTCAGACGTGGTCAGACATTTTGGTCATTAAGTGCGTTCGTTTTTTTATTTTCATTCAGATGCGGTCAGAGGCTGAAACCTCTTACCCAACAAGATGGGGAGGGGATGTCTTACTACCTCTTAATGTGTTTTCTCTTTTCTTCCTTTTATTTTCTTTCTTTCATTTAGCTTTTTTTTTTTACTTTTTTTTTCTTTGTTTTTTTTTGTTTTATATTATATGTTTTCTCGTCTTTTTCATTCGTATTGATAATACGTTTTAGAGAGAATACTTGTTTTTTTTTTTCAAAATAAAAAATATTAAATATGATAATATGATGATGATAAAAAATGCTCAAACTTAACATAAGAGTATTTCAACTAAAATAATATATAACTAATTTTTTTCAATCAAATAATAGCATGCATATTTTGAGTATTAACTTGATTTCTTTTTTTTAAAAATATTTTAATTATTACATGACAATTAAAATATATTTTGTTAGGTCGTATTAGTTCGATGACTTAATTGTTCTATTTATCATCGTAAATTAATTGATAGTGATAATGGCAAGGATATTTAACAACATGAGAATATAACATACCAACAATATATGATTAATTTACGAGACTAAATTACGACACAATATCCTTGAATGTTTTGTTTTAACACAACTTATTTATGTTGTTAGGTCGTGTTAGTTCGATGACTCAATTGTTCTATTTAATTTGTTAAATCGTTTATGTATCTTAAGAATGAAACTGTTATATATTAATCTCATTCAGACACTTTTTTTTTCACAAAAAACAAACAATATTATTTCATTCACCTTGTCATTAATGCAAGACGCCGTGCGGATTCTTTTGTTGTTTTTCGGTATTGTCATGACACATTGTGTCTTTTATAATTATTTATGAAATTAGTGATCCTCTATTTTTGACGTCATTGTGTTGTGATGATATCCATGATGTTACGCCTCGTGTTTCCGCCTTGACGGGGTGTGACATGTGTAAAAGGAAGGGTGCCATTGCCTTCTGGGCTGGACCCAACCTGGTTGTGTGAGCTCGCTACGCCTTCTGAGCTAAGGGCCATGTAGCCACAAATTGCCGTTCCAAAAAAAAATAAAACACACCCCAGCCAGATAAACATCGCACCTAAAGTTAAACACATTACCCAGAAAACTAGTGCTTTTTAAAACTAGTGCTTTTTAAAACCAGCATAGAGATTCTTTTGGGGTTATGCAACTTTATCAAATACACACTCTTTATTTTTTTTATTTTTGCAAAAGTAAACAACATATTGATAGACTTTATCAAGAAGATCCTAAATTGATACACTTGAAGAGCTTTTAAAACTACATAGCTTTTTTTTGAACGGCAATTAGAAATTTTATTAAAAAATGCTAGTAAGAAGCTAGCAAGAAAAAGTCACACGCAAATCGATCCAACAGACAAAAGAAAAAAGAAACAGAATAAGTTCTAACGATACAAAACAAACACGCAAAAAACCGACGGCTACTGAAATCAGAAGGGAGATCCCAACGCGACGCCTAAAAAAAGACCTCCCATGGACGAAGCCGAACACCCGTTGAAACGTATCACAAATGCAAAGAGATCTATACGGCATTCTTTGTTCGTCTCTTTAATGCATTGTGTAGGAGAATAGTTTCTTTTACATTGCCATAATAACTCCAAATCTGTAAATCGCTTGGAAAATAATCTTTCCACATATGTAATTGCGCGAGAGAGAACGACCCTTGAATATTCCCTTTGGGATCTCTATAGCTCCAGCGTTTTTCAGAATCTAGCTCGTCAGTAATTAGAGGACCAACATAATCAAGCCACGTAGAACAAGACTCTTTAGCAATGTTTAGATCATTACCCGGGGGCGTAGATGGAGACACAATGCTAGAATCATTTGCAACTTCTGGGATATTAACTTCCAAAGAGACGTTAGTCGATGGGTTAACATCCGCATTATCTTCAATGGTATCATTACCACGATCACCATCAAAATGATCCTCAAGAATCTCACCTTCCACATTATTAGACATATTATTATTTACCACCCCACATTTCTCAGTAACATTGTTAGAACAATCTTCAATATCTTTTTCAACATCATCGTCCAATTTCTTTCCCATACAATCCTTGACACACCCATCATCCGATTCACCAATGATCTCGCCTTCTTCAAAGGAGTCCACCGATTTACCAGGAGCGTTCATTTCGTAACCCATTTGCTCCTTCTTATCATTGATCTCCCCTTCTTCTTGTGACTCGTTTATACTATGTATATCCTGATCATTTCCCGACGCCTCTGATTCATAATCATGTTGTGAGATGTTGTCTAGTGAAGCAAAATCAGGTACCCAATTTGCAAACTCACGAACTCTAACCTGGTATCTGACTCCCTTGATAGAAACCAGACACGAATCCATGATGTGAGTTTTTATTTTTGTTTTGATACATACCCTTCCATTTGCAATATTTTCATCAGCGTCTTCATCTACAAAAACCGTTTCTCCCCAATTGCCTGCTATCTTTTTAAATGCATTAGTAGTCCATGCATTGAGTGGCAGTCCATCTATTTCGATCCAGATCATTCGCTCATCGGGAATGAAATTATGTGAAACAAGTTTTCGTTGGGTAAAATACAATTCCATCTCCGTATTTTTTTGAAACTTTAACCTTGACTCGTCACTGCTGAATTCAATCCAGAGCCAGAGTCCCCCCATGTATTTGCACTTGAAATCAGAGAATCCCTCTTTTTTTAAAACGCGATAAATATTAATTATTAGATGAACATCCCTTACCTTTGCGAGAACTACACTTGAAGTATCAGATAATTCCAATAAATCAGAGTTTTCGAGGGTGATATTTTTTGTTATTGGCCCAGCCAATACTGGCTTTTGAGTCCCCTCCTTACCATTCAATACAGATGCATAAGATCGTCCTCCCGTTGTGTGACTAGCGTGACCCGTTTCGTGAGGTTTAGTGTTATTCGATTGTTTCTGATGAGATTGATTCGGTTGTGAGTTTTGTTTTCGATCGAAGCGTGCAATTAAAGCAAACAGATGATGACTCCCAATCCAGATCTTGTTTAGATCTTCCAATAGATTCGCTTGATCTGGGTTTTTGATGAAACGAACGAATCCGAAGCGACGACCTGATTTTGATAACTTTCGTGCGATGTACACATCTGCAACCACTCCTTGCCTATCACAAAGCTTCCATAGATCTTTAGAAGACACTGTTGTTGGAAAATTGGTTACAAAAATCGTGATCGAGATGTGGTGGAGATTTTTGGAATTGGGGTGTTGGGATGTTGGATGAGGCCCGTTCATTTTCTCTTTTGCATCTAAAAGTTAATTAGTGCTTTTCAAAAGGATGATCGACTCTTCACGACCGTGGTGAATTCTTTGACTTATGGTCCAATGCCTATATGATTGTGTCGGTGGTGGTGAGATTGTGAAGGCAAGGACTGTGTGGCGGCTGAAACATGATAATTGAATCAGGAGCATGGATTACTTCTCTACTTGAAAGGCCTACTAAACAATGTTTGAAAGTGGAAGGTGCTTGGGATTTAATCCAAGAGGAAAGTGGATTTTACAACCAGAAACCAACCCACACACCAAGTGTTGGAAAAGATCTATAATACTTCCATGTAGATCTTGACATTTCTATCTATTTTCATGAAAACTATTAATTTGTTTGTTTTTCAGAATTGATGCGTGCTCATCTTAGCTTTTGTTTAAGCGAGACTTCGTCAAGTGTAACTTTTAGCAAACGTGAGGGTGCGTTAGGACTCACCTTGCAATGAAACGATAACTTCAAAGACTATTTCCATAAAATATTTAAAATATTATTTAACATTCCACATTTTTTATAAAATCGTGTTAGCAATGTTAGAAAGCATATGCAATCATTGAGCTTGTTTTGTTACAAAATCGACGATTTTTTTGTTTCAATGACATTTTTTTTCGAATGAATCGATAGGATTTGCATTCCATATTTGATAAATATGTTTTGTTATATAAAAAAGTCGTTAAAAAGGTATAAAGTTGAAAGCTCAAAGTTTATGTTTTGTAATATTTTAGCAAACTTCGAGGTGTCTTTGTAAACTTTTTGATTTTTTTAATATTATTTTCACTAATTCATTATTATGACAAGTGCTTTGAATTTTTTTTAATTTTTTTACTTATTATATGAAATAGTTTTTGATGTTTGAATTATAATTTATAAATAAACTATCTTTTATACATTTTATAATTACGCTTTTGGTCTCTTATTTTTGTTAGTGAAGTGACACCTAGGCAAATGATACATAAGTTGTGGACTGAAGAGATGCTGAGTTCACAAGATAACGTTCGTCTTACAATGACACAAACATGTTTTATAACAATAGTGCGATTAAGAATTTTTTAAAAACTCGTTGTAGTTAAGTTTGACTCTTATAAAAGTAGTTCTGGTTTTTTAATAATGACATAATAACTATCTTAAATGGCTCTTTAAGGTTGTTTGCTTAATTAGTGCTTTCGCTTAAGTGGCTCGGCTTATAAATACATTGAGGTAGAAAATTTTTAAACTCACGTTATCATATTGAATTAAAAAACTTTGAACTTCTTTAAGCTTATTGCGCCACTAGAACTTTTAGCTCTTTCATTCTAACTTTAAAAATCTAACTATGCATCCATTAAATGATTTTCGCTAACCATAAAGTTTATTACTCATTAATCAAACACTTTTTTTCCTATAAGAAATTATAATCACGTCCAATCGGTTTGTCCTCAAACGTTACTTAGTACTCGCTATTCGATCATAATCACGTCTAATCGTAGCACGTAAACAACTTTTTCGATAGTTACCTAAACATGTACGTTTGGTAAATATGTCTTGAAGAACAATCATAAATCCGATATTATTCTCAACCAAGTGGGGTTAATATGCTGTAAAACCTAAATTAACTGCGCATATTAGGGAAATTTTTGTTGTTATTATCAAACTAATGACGGTTGATTCAAGTTAAAGCAAAGTCCTTGTGGTAGGGAACACATTTCTAATCAACTTTTATGTATCACTAAATATCGTAAACCTCGAAAGGTGAAAACGTTGATTGATTTGCATCGACGCGTAATTTGAAAGTATAAAGTCCGTTAATTAAGTCGAATATGTCATCTAGCAACATGGTACGAAATAGTAAAAGTAATTGAGATACCTCGTTTATACTGTATACATCTGAGTCAAAAATTTGTCATCTTTAAAATATAAACGAAGAAAATCTAACCCGTTTTAATGTCTAAAATATCAGTTATGTATTTTGTAGATGTTACATATTATTATTTGATCTTTATAGAAATGCTTTGCACATCATGACGTATTTTAAACATCACTTATCCATCGATAGGTCCCCATATTAGTTGCGTGGTCCTTTTGTGATGATAACATCCCATTAATACATTTTTTTTTTGTTTATTCGAGTTTTTATTCAACATTGCGGGTCGACTATCTCAGTATAATTACCTATTTTAATAGTTTGGAGTTAGTGCAGATAAACTTCCGAAGCCACAAAAGATTAACTTTCTCCCTGTTGGATTCAAAACTCAACCTCTAATTTAAAAAGCCAATATTTTTACTGTTATGTCACCCATCGTTGTTTCATTAATACATTGTTCATGGAGTAAATTTATGACTATATTTGCATATTCAAGCAAAATGTTAAACTAAGACGTATGCGGGTGTTATTACGATAAACACATTTTTTAAACATAATTTTAGAAAGGTTGTAAGAATCGCGAATTGGTAGTCGGGCGGTCGATTTCTTTGTATTTTTGACGAGTTTTATATATTTCCGGCAAGATTTTTTAGAAAAAACAACTTGCAATACATATAAATAGGAGTTAAGTACATTTTTGGTCCTTGTGGTTTGGTGCGTTTTCACTTTTGGTCCAAAATTCAAAAAAGGTTTGGTTTTGG
>BQNB010087582.1:8470-27887 GCA_026074375.1 Tanacetum coccineum | reverse complement strand
AGTTTCATAGTGAGTGCATGAGGTGGTGGTGACGGCGGAATAAGGTGGTGGTGTTGGCGGTATACGGTGGTGGTGGTGGCGCTATATGGTGGATCTTTGATTAATCTGTACCATTGGATTCGAATTTGAATTTAAATTTCGATTTAATATAAGAGAGAGAAAAAAATATATTATTAAATAAAAAAATATTTATTTTATTTTTTAATAACTAAATTTTTTATATAAATTATATAATTTTATGAAAGAGAGAGGTGACAAAAGTACATTATGAATATTAAATATTGTTAACTTTTGGCTGAGAATTTATTCTCGTATTTCAAAGATAGAAAGTTGCTAATCAATGATCAAAACTCACCAATTTCATTAGAATTGTGAAAAGTATCTTTTTAACTATGAGAGTAATAATTTAAAGTTACATACGTATACCAAACGACTTTTTTCATCCCGATTCCTAATCTAAGCCACAAAACCTGGGTATCAAACGCGCACTTAATGGTGTATGGGGGAAAAAATGTGTGTGCAAACCGCCTCCCTTAATTTGACAAAAAAGAAAAACCAAATTAAAAACAAAACCAAAACCCTTTCAACAAAATCAATATACACAAATGCCCCATTTATTGCCTGCGGTGGTCATTGAGGTGACCAAAAAGCCTTCCTTCCATTTCTTATTGATCCACTTGAACGGAAATATATCACTTACTTTGTATGATTGTTGCGTATACGTTGTACCTAGAAAGTTAATAACAAGGAATATCAACTATTTACCAAATACACAAAAGATATTACTGAATTAAATTCTTTAACCATAGCTAAACTGAACGGAAAAAAAAAAAAACTTGCCTTTCGACATTACAACCAAGGCACTACCATTTGACGCACCGGCAAGTGATGTTATGTAATAGTTCTTCTAATCACACTTACTCTTTAAATATAACAAAAAAGGCATTTAAACTTGTATAGTAATGGTTGGGGTTAAATTTTCGCACAATTAAACTGGTCAGGCAAGAAATTGCTTTTAGTCCACATCGCAATGGAGTGATAATATGAGATGCTGGTTGTAAAAACATCAGGGCAGCTGAGAATAAGTATACTTTCTGGCGTTTTTTGGCTTACAGTAATTAAAGTGTAGTATTTGTATTATTATATCATATCTCTTTTTGTATTTGGGGAAAAAACGACCAGGCTGCTGGGGTTCTTCATGATCGCTTAATTTGTGTTACACTAACTGCCAAAGCTAGAAGGCCCTCTCAATTCATAGTAAATATCTCTTTTAATCCTGTAAATAATAGGTAATTACTATAGTTTCAATGTTATAAAAGATAAACCACATAAATCACGTACAATAGACTACAAGAATGTGTATGTTTGAGTTACTACAAAGACATATGCTATCTTTAGGATTTGTTTTCAACACTATACATTTGTGTAAGGTTGACGAGTTGAACCTGCTTCATAAAAAGCATTTACCAAGTTTAGGATTTGTGCTTTTACATTTTAATAAAGCCATTTTAGCAATTCATGTGAATTAAACCATTCAATTATACGCATTTTAGGTACAGTAGAACTTGTAATTATTAAGCAACTTTTAAATTGCTTGTAACAAGCTCTTAGATGAAAGCAACGGAGGTCAAATATCATCACATACTAGTAAAATTGCACACTGTCAGAACTTGTATTAGTAACATATAAAGAGTCACTATACGATATAGGGGAAACCAACCGACGTAATATAAGCAGCAAAAAGCTGAAACAGGGAAGTGTAGAACCGAAAACCTTTCGAGAGCTCAGATAAATCGTGTATGTTTAGAAGCATTCTTGATATCCCTGGAGATCTGGCCACTGTACAAGAAAATTGCCAACTTAAGGAACCATTGGCCTAGTACTGGTTAATAAGGGCTAAAGGTGTCCTCCACGTCAACTCATCCCTTTATTGTGTACGTCATTGCTACAATGACGAGCCTTTTGTAGCGACTATGAATGACATCTGCTAAATACTTATGGTGAAATAACCACATACAAAGAACAATATTGGCATCCGTGGGTCGAGGCTCAAGAGTCCAAGTATTGTTCTTCATAAGTGCATTTTATTCATCTTGCTTAGCATTTTGCCAATCTGGATCATTAAACGCATCAACATATGATAAGAATAGATACTACAATTGATCTTAGCCAAAAGGATGAGAAAGGAGTGCTAATTCCAATACTAGGCCTTTGTTTTTATAGTCAACCTCTTCTTGTTTGTTTACCTCACTCATCCGATGTGGGATTGATGTAAGGGAATTTCTATTTTCTTGCACTTTATGCATTCTTTGGGCACTAGATATTAAGCAGAGCTAATGTGTGTTACGTGATACCGATGGTTCCTCTTATGTGGTTGATGACCTTTACAAGGGTGTTTAGTGTACAATCGTTCGTTGAATGAGTGAGTTGTTATTATGTATCTTTTGACCACTAAAGCCACAAGATAAAGCTAGCTCCCCTTACGTGGTTGATGATACTGAGGACTTTTAGATGACTCGGTGTATGAGAGTGTTTATCAGGATGTTTAGTGTACAGTCAGTCGTTGAGTGAGTGAGCTGTTATTATGTATCATTAACCACATTTTTTTTAAATTCTTCAATGTAATGTAAATTGGTACGACTTTGCAAGAGAATGAATGGGAGTGTTATTTTTTTTAACATAAATGATAAACCCTCCTTCATTACTCAAAAATCAGAAAATTGATTGTGATTTTGGGATTCCGTAGACATCATATTAACACTCAATAATTATGTGGTTATGTTGTCATTCCATATCAAGTTTTTTGGTTTTTGTGATGAGCATGACGGTGAATTGGCGATAGTAACGATCTGGGTGGTCAAAATATGATAGTATTTCATTTGAATGATACAGAAAAAATTAAACAAAATTTATGTTGCTCGGTTATTATAAATATCAAAAGCAACACAATATCAATTTTATAATAGATTGTAAAAAGGTAACAAGAAAACTACACATAATCCGTATTAGTGTCTTGACAACTTCAAGGTACACTACGTATTTTAAAAGATATATACAAGAACAATGTTATTACAATATTACTAACCTGCACACATGGTCAAAGTTTGGTTAAAATCATGCATTTTCTACTACACTAAATCCCTTAGATTCATAATACTTTAGGTTATTTACGATGATTTTAATTTTTGAGTAAATGAAATGGTTATTCTAGTAAGCATTTTCCGAACACCTTTAAGCATTGTTCTTAATTAATTTTATAGTAAATGAACAATTTATGGCACGTAAGCTTATGCATTTTTATCACTTAGTTAAAAAGATTTCTTATTCAAGTCTTTGAACTAAGTTACTTCATATACATTATGCTATCGGTAAAGTTCAGACTTTATTTCTCAATGATTGTTAGCTCTAATTTTAACTTTTGAATCAACATGAACGGGTTAAAGTTGTAATGTTTTTTCATTAAAATACTTTGTTAGCTCTAGCTTGAACAAAAGGTACCTAACCAAATCAGACCATGAGATTGGACAGTCTTGGTTTAACTGTTTAGTTGATGATAATGAAAGCTTTAATGTTTATGTTTTGTCCCACATCGCCCAGAAGAGTAATATTATGAAGATGGCTGGCCTATAAAAACAACATACCAATACGAGAATAAGCATACCTTTCTCGGCCTTTTGGCTAAGATCAAGTGTAGTATCTGTTCTTATCAGTTTAATATCTGATATGTGAGCCATCGGCTTACTTGATATTAATCTGATTTTTGAAGGGCGGAATACCCAATAAAATAGCCTGCTATTGGGGTCTCCACGATCGCCTAGGTGTTGCACTACTGCCTTGGCTTGGTCACCAATTCATAGTTCGAATTTGTGGGTATTTTGGGGTAGAGAGTCCTGTACATGATAGAAGATTGATTTGAGATGATCACTCTCCTTAGACGATAACTATACTAATAAACTAACAACTAAATTAATAATTAATCTTTTCATTCTTTTTCTTCACTGATATTGTTTCATACGGAAAGACTCTTACATGCTTAAAATACAATGCATGACCTCCTAATTAAACTTTAGGAACAAAATAAACATGGGACTAATGCATGAAGTGGTGGTCCACGCTCCTCTTCCTAAATGCATGCAACAACTAATGAACGTGCATGAAAACTAAGTAAATATGAAAATGGCTTTGGTCTTGTTAACACAACATGAACTCGACTGCTTTGTTTGGACTTCGTCTTTAACTTCAATCACGTATCAGAACATATCTACTTCAATCAGTGTTTAGCTTCATAAATAGTAAACAAGTGTTTAGCTTCATTTGTGTTTACCTCATAGACCGCTAATACAAACGATAAACTAACACATACAACTCATAATCTCATAGACAACTCATATACAACTAATGACAACTAACATAAATAGGGGCAAGTAATTATAAATGACTGAATATGGGGATTGAGTGGTTAAGTTTTGATGATGACCCATACGGACAATGGCAATTAATATTGAGTGCTTAAGTGTTCTCGAGTTTAAATTTTAAGGAATGGAAGGAGATAGGATGGGAAGGGCAAAGTAAGGGATGACATTGTGAAGAAAGTGGTTATGCAATTCATGTTCTTGAGTTTTTATTTTTAAGTAGTAAGGAAAGAATAAGAAAACTAATAAAATTACCAATTTACCCTCGAAACTATATACTCGTTTGACACATTTCATTATTACCTAACCTGATCAAAGAATGATGAACCACAAAAATGATATACAACAAGTCCATTAAGAACAAATTAAGAAACAAATGATACATTAGTAGTTAGATACATGATAAAAATATTAACTTGGTGAAAGAATGATATACAACAGCTCCATTTATCATCATTCTTCACGTTTTCATGATCTTTAAATTATGATAATTAAACAACGAAAAGACAAGGAATACTATTATATTTTAATCACCAAACTTTGTTTCATACGAGTAAATATTACAGAAAAGTAAAAATGATATAACGAGTTGGACTTTGGAATTACTACTCGTATTAGGAATAGATGATAAGGATATACTCGTAATTTAACAAAAGTTCATAATGTTAGTTACCACTTCCCTTCTTAATCCCCCCAATTTTGGGAGGAACAAATCCACATTAAAAAAACCTATAACTTCCCTCCCTTCCCCTCCCCTATCTTTCCATCTTTAAAAAAAACTCAAGAACAGAAATATTTGTAATTTCTTTTCCCATCCCTTACCTTTCCCTCTATAAAAAAACTCAAGAACACAGCGTTAGAGATATACGAGAGATTTAGTGTTTTAGGGTTTTATCCGTTGAACAATATCCAAATATATAGATCACTGATATTACTCACAAGCCCATGCGAAATATAGATGGTAAAAAGAAGAAAGAAAAGATGAAACTAACATGCCCATAATCTTTTATATAATATTATCTGATTTGGTAAAAAAAATTAAGTAATTTGTTTTCACAAACATATGTTGAAAAAACTAAAAAATACACATGCGTAGATATAATACATGAAAGTTTTGAATGCAAAGTGTAAAACTCATAAAAGTGAAGATCAAATTCTTCCAACTCACACAGTAATAGTAAAAGAAAAAGAAAAAGAAACCTACTAAAACAAGTGATAATTCACTACAAGAAAAAATGCTTTTGGTGACAAAAATTTAGTGCCAACTTTTTTTGGGTCACTATTTAAGCAAAATAGATAGTACTTGGACATTAATATTTGGTCATCCGTAAACATTTGGTGACGAAGCTTAAAAGTGGTCACTATTTTTGTCACTAAGTATATGTGGGATATTTTTCGGCATAAAAAGTGACGATACTAAATTTTAAACATTTTTTACGTTTTCGTACGTTTTTACGGTTTTTTACGCTTTTATACGTTTTTACGTTTGTTTACGTTTTTGGATATACGAAAATGTACAAAACATAGAAAAACGGAAAAAACATATAAAAGCGTAAAAATATGTAATACCCGGGTTGACCAGACGGGTTGACCCACGGACCGGTCGAATGTCCCGGTTTTAGCCATAAAACGTAATTGTGACCTGATGGCTCGATCGTGTCTGTTAAAACCCGTTAAAAACATTGGTTAAAATAATGTTTTTTTAACTATTTGAACCGATCATAATTAATTATGCATAAGTATATGTCATTCAGTCATTCATTCACTTCTAGTTTTTAAACGATCATAAGTAAAAGCAAAAACTCAAAAACCCAGGCGATCGATCAACATGTATGTTAGATTCTGGGTGTATTTTTGAGGTTTAATGGTGATTATGCCAAGCTTCGGATCTGATAAGGAAGAAAGAGAAAAAAAAATAGTTATAAGGGTGTTTTAGACATTAAACATTATTAGCAAAAAGTAAAAAAGTAGGTGGCCGTCAGTCGAGCATTTGTGGGTTGAGCAACCGTCAGTTGAGCACTTAGAAAGAGATAAGACAAAGTAGTGGTTGAGTATTGTGGGCCACAATAGTAGGTCATGCCTGCATCTAACCTAAAGTAAAATGTACTTGCAAACTGCCACGTGGTGAACATTAGGTGGACTCGAGCAGTTGAGAAGTTAAACATGACCATATTAGGAAGATAAGAAAAAAGTGACTATAATAGGGAAAAAAAATATCTTGTCCCTTTTTTTTTGAACGACAACTTTTATTGAGAAACTAGCAAAACGCTAGAAAAGCATTACAAAGAAAGCAAATAAGGGTTCTTTAACCAAAAATTCCAAGAAAAAGAACTAGTACATCGATTAACACACTAATTAAAAGAAGCCGCGACTAAGTTGTCAAAGATCACGGACCGTCTAGGAGGGGAAAAAGATCTTATCCCTAAACATTAATTTTCTCTATGCATTATGCTATATATAAGCTTAGAAGATTTTCTCTTATTTACCTATGTGGGACAAAGCCAAAAGTTAGTCCCATCTTGTAAGTTTCTGTTTCATGTGGAACATATCAATAGTTAAATTTTTATGTTAGTAAAGCATGTGAGGTACTCCTTGCAACATTTTCTCGTTAATGGTTCAATAAGAGGAATAGGATCTTTGAAAGGAACAACCCGAGAGTCGGTGGTTCCTCTTCAATGAATGACCCTCTGTTAGTCTTTTGTAATGTTTATTGATACACCAAAAACTTAACATACGTTACCAGCCTAACTTGTTGTATGAATATCAATGGTAAAAAGTTAATATCGACATCACTTAATCTCGATTTGTAAGATGTCAATCGCGAGTAGGGGTGGCAATTTATGACCCGACACGAAACCCGACGACCTCAAACCGACACGAAAATTAACACATTCCGATTGAGTTTAAATTGTATTGAGGTCGGTTTTGGGTCGACATATCTAACCCGTTTATTAAGCAGGTCAGGTTCGGGTTGATAGTAAATTAAGTCGGTCGACCCGCCAACATGTTTAAAAAATTTCTCTTATATTTAAAACTATTTACATTTTATTATACGGGTTAAATGAGTTAAGCAGGTCGACCCAAAAACCTGTTTAACCCATATAATGTGCCAACTTTTGCATAAAAAACCGGTTAAATGGGTTAACCCGAAACCCATTTAACCAATTTAACCCGTCAACCCATGTATACGGGTTAAATGGGTCAGGTTCAGGTTATGTGTAAAAAGGTTAGAGTTGACATAGCTAACCCGGTTATATAAATGAATCCGGTTCGGATTAGGATTTTCTGACCCGCCAACTTATCAATCCGGACCCGCCAACCCAAACTCGATCCGAATTGCCACCTCTAATCGCGAGTCTTGAGGACTTCAAGCAAGATACACAAAAAAGACAATTCTAATCCTTTATATACTTGAACCAATTACAACTTGCAAAAAGTAAAAAATCTTTTCAAGTTGTATAAAAAGTATACTTGAACCTGTTGGGTTAATGGTTTGTTAAATGTTACACGTATGCATGGCATGGCTGGGTTTTGAGATTAATAAGTATTTAACGTTTTATATGTTATGTTTTACTTCATAGTTTATGTTTTAATTAGTATATTAGTTTGACCGAATTTCATGCATATGTTGTACCAGGTCTTTAGGTGGACTAAATGGGTAGTTATACTTTTCTGTCACACGTTTTGTATTTAAAAGGCTATATGTAGCCATATGTGATATGTTAATAAACAGGGAGTTTTACTTCAATTTCCCACATATTTGTTCACCATAACTTCAGAACCAATTACAACAAGAAAAAGCTTTGAATTGATTCACAGGTCAGGAGCTACATGGACCGACCCATGGACGCTTTTGAAGATTAACATAACAAAAGCTAATGATACAAAACTAAACGTGTACGAGCTTTGTCCTATCTAACCCTCAATCAAGCTACAGTGATTTGAAGATTAACATAACAAAAGCCAACTGAATTCATAAAAACTAAAGGTGTACGAACTTAGCCCAATCGAACTCTCATCAACAACGATGCCTAAGATGAACCGAAAAAAGATACCAACAAAATAAGCGTCAGGACACTGTATCCAACTAGCTACAACTGATTAATTCGACCCGAAAAATGCGGCTTCTTTCACCAATATAACACTTTAGACTAAACAACCATCCTTTGGTACATCGAACAAGACACCTACGGAATGAAAGATATATACACGTTTAATGTACATGTCTCATGTATATTAAACGTGTCATGTGTATCAAAGCTTGGTGGGGGTTTGTTTGCTTCTTTTCTCTTTGGCTTTTGTGGTTTTTGGTGAGGCTGGTTGGTTTTTTTGTTGTGTGCTAGTATGCGCCTCTTGGGGAATGTCTAGAGGTTTGTATTTTGTAGTTGTGTTGTTGTTGTTGTTGTTGTTTTGTTTTGCAATACACGTTTGATATAAAGTGAACGATTTGTTTGCATTTACTTTGTTATATTTGTTACCTAAAAATAGAAACATTAAATATAGATAGTGATATTAAGCATGAAAGCACCATTGGTCTAGTGGCAGAATAGTACCCTGCCACGGTACAGACCCGGGTTTGATTCCCGGCTGGTACACTCTTTATTAGTATTCCATTCTTTGGGCTTAGCTTAACGACAAAGTTTGTTACTTTGTCTTTAGGTTGAGGTCATGGACTAAGTTTATCACTTAAAGTTTTTTATCATTTTTTTTTTTTTTGGTTTCAGGTTATAACATAACAAACTTTCACAAAGTGTTTGCACTTTTGATAATTCACAAAATATTTCTATGTGCAAATTTGGATGTGTTGTGGTCGGATTTTCAGGTATGACAACATAACAAAATGTGAAGATTTGAACACTTTATGATAGTTTGTTATATTTACTCATATTTTTCAAAGTTTACGTATAAGAATGAGACAATGAAGAAAGTTTGTTGCAATTTTCTGGCATAAACCCTTTATTCTTTTGTATATTTAAATGCGGTCAGTGTTCAATAACTTATGAAAATGAATGTAATGATCTTTACACGAGATTATTTTACCTTGTTTTTTTTTCTTTTGCGAGGTTTTATTCAAACAATTCGGGCCTATCAAAACGAAAAACTATTCTTCTAATAATTTTGACTTCTCACAAAAAAACGTGTCTAGGAGTCCTCGACAAGATATGCATTTGAAACCGGATCGGTGTGTTTGGATAAGGGCTTGTAGGGGCTTATTGGGGCTTGGGCTTTTAAAATAAGCCGGCTTATAAAATAAGCCCCGTTTGTCACGCGGGCTTATGAAGTCATAAGCCTTTATAAGCCCCAGCCCCATAAAAAGGGCTAAAAACTTTAGCCCGGGGCTTATGAACCAATAATTACTTATATACCCCTAAAAATATCTAACATACATTAAAAATTTATTTAATTATGTCCTTTTTAGTAATTTTACAATAATAAGCCCCAGTCTCAGCCCATTTGCCAAACAAGTTTAAAAAAATACAAATTTTAATTTCGGCTTATAATAAAAGCCCCAGCCCCAGCTCCAGCCCATTATGCCAAACATACCCATATAAGTCCAAAGTTCTAACAGCTTGTAGGAACTCAGATAATTGACTTATATGGTCACTAAATAAATTTGCTTTGGGTCTGCAAAATGGAATTGTGAATCATGCTTGTGTAAACGATGATTGTGTTTACAAGATTTCTAATATGATTTTGGAATTATATTGTAAATTGGATTACAAATGCGATTTGAGTTGTAATCCAGCTTATAGGTTGACTTAGAAATTATGAAAGCATGTATTTCTTTTTACATACTAGTGGGCTAACTAAACAAGTCGTGTATTTATGTGACATAGATTTTATTTCGGGACCAGGTTCATTTCCAAAAAAATCGACGTTTTTAACGAAAATTTACGCTAGACGGCAAACATTCCCGTGAACCTCCGAAAACCCTCTAGGTGACCCTTGCCTGAGAGATGTTGGTTCATTTTCTACAAATGACCTTTGGTTCATACACGGAACAATAAAATAAACTTTATCTACCTCAATTATTAGATAAAAATTAAAGGTATATAGTTAATATCAACATTATATTAGGCTCTAAAAAAGTAGCCGAAAGATTACACATAACCCCAACTTGTAAGATGTCAATCGCGAATGTCTTGACGACTTTAAGGCACACACTATAAAAACAGTTCTTAGTTCTTTAAATACTTTAACCAGTTGCATCTTGCAAAAATTATATAATCTTACGAATTATGTTATACTTTCGTTGAAGCGAGATTTTTAACTTGCAAAAACTATAGCAGATACCTTTTCTTACTATAATATTTTAACATCAACCAAAAAATAAAGCCATCGATGTGGGATAGCGTTAGGTACTTTCTTCTTCATTTCTTTCTTTTTAGTAGAGTAGCGAGCGCTCAAAATAATCCTTGTGGTTTCATAATTCACACGAAAATACCATCCCTGATCGAAACTATAAGCAGTTTACAACCACTCTTAGGCAAACGATTGGCCGAAATACATCCCTCTCACTAACTTTGTAAATATCAATATTTTTGGGTCTGTTACAATGTTTTTGGCCCCACTTCAGGTATTTCGGGCAGGAGCGAGAGCGATAATCTCCAAGGATGTATTTTCGTAGAAACATGAAAAGACAAAGGATGTATTTTGCAGTTTACTCGAGATTATATGATTTTGGGAAACATGAAAAGGACGAAAATACCCCTGAAGTGGGGCCCAAAAAACTTGATATTTAACAAAGTTAGTGACGAGGGATGTATTTCGGCAAACGTTTGCCTAACGAGTGGTGTAAACTGCTAATAGTTTCGATCAGGGATGTATTTCGTGAGAAACATGAAACCACAAGGATGTATTTTGCAGTTTACTCTTCTTTTTAAGTATTTCTACATTCTATTATCTTAATTTTATAGTGTTAGTTAAATGATAATAATGGTTTGCTATAACCACATTTCGTACCAAACTACAAATACTTTTGGTAACTGAAGGATTACAAGGTGTGTAGTTCTTAATAAGTAAAAACATTTGAGTAAATATAATTTTTCCAAACGCGTATCGACACATAGTATTAATTCTAGGACTTACAGTCCGTATATATGCATCTGAAAGCATAGTATTAACTCTATAACATACAATCCATATACACTATGGTATATAAGCTTTGAAGATTTCTTTTCATTTACCTATGTGTGATAAAACAAAAAGTCATTTCCATCTTTAAGGTTTTGGTTCCGATTCTTCAGTTGTCATTCGTATTAGCTTCATGTTGAACATATATTAGCTCGCTAAAGGTTTAATTTATGATGGCCATAAAGGGTGTGTAGATCCCAGTCATAAAGGTTTAACTTAAACCACATTGAGTTTCTTGTTTCATTGACCCGGGTAAGAACCTTCTCCATAACTGGTGAATCTCAAATTTGTATACATACTAAAAGGCATCATGTTTATTTTGTCTTTTTGTCCCTGGCCCAAAACTGGGCTTAGGGTGCCCTGTCGCTCCAATCTGTTTTCTATACGCTTGAGATACTAGGCTTTCGATTCCGTTATTTTCGATGTGCTTTTCTTCATGGAAACATGGGTAAGTTTATTAGGCTTTCGATTTGTTGCAACGGATTGTATTTGATTATTTTTATTTTGGTGTATCCTTTTCGTACGCAAGTACCGATTGAGGTTTTATAAGGATATATGGTCGTTTGCGTTTCCGACATGCTCCATGGTATATAGATTAATTGAAGTGACGTTGGAGTATATTTTGTAAGGATGGATGGTATGGTGGTGGTAAACGCACCTCACACGTCAGCGCCACATCAGCTTTCTCTCTCCAAATAAAACTCATCTTACAACTCGCATTTCAACCGTTATAAGAACTCACCTCACCACTAAAACTCATCTTTCATTAAAATATCTATTTTATATAAAATACAACCCATTAAATACCCACACACTCACAATAAAATAAAATATATTAATTAAAAAGTGAGAGGGCCCACCATTATCACAACTCACATATGTGAGTTTCTCACTGAATGGCTCCCAAAAATTGTCAAACCCACCATGCTAGTGGGGGACTCACCTAGGTGAGTTTTAGACCGTGATGGGACTCGCATGTGACTTGGGGAAGTCACCTAGGTGAGTTTGGCCAAAGTCACCACCATACCGTCTAGCCTAAGAATGGTGAAACTTTGTGTGTCATATTCTATTAATCATAGATTACAATTTATAAGGGTACAAGGATAAATGGATAGACACTAATCAATGAATAAATGGATAGACACAAATCAATGACTAGATGATTACTAATTGATTGACTAATCAATAATGATTGATTGGATAATGTTAATCTGTCATGCTAATACTCCTCCGCAGTTTGAACGGGAGGCTTCTTGACGGACAAACTGGAACATAAGTTGAAAGCCTCTTCTTCTTCTATCATCCTCTTCGTTGTTTGTTTGAGCGAAAACATAATTGTGTTTAGTGGCATAGTGGTTTATTGCTTGCAACTTCATCCTTTGCGTGACGTTTATTTTTACGTCATGGCTTTTTGCCTTTATGTAGGAGCGACAATTTATCAACCAACTATTTTCGAAAACTACAAATTATCTCCGCTACATAAGTTGAAAAGCACTACTTCTTTTAGTATCTTCTTTGTTATTTGTTGAGACGGAAGAATAATTGTATTCGTCAGCATAGTTGTTTTGCTGCTTGCGGTATCCTCCTTTGCGTGACTTGCATTGCCTTTAGGCAGGAGCACACATTTTTGACCAACTATTTTTGAAAAATATTAATGATCTCCGATTATAAAACAAAGAATAAAAGATAAGTTTTGATGATTGATGAATTGCAATTTCAACTAGATGGTTTGGTGAGAGTTGACGATAGTGATGGTTGGGAGAGGGTTGATCAGATTAATTTCAACATGGCGGTCCTTATTTTTTCTAGAGAGAGTCCAAGCATACGAGACACTTGATTTATTGAATATGAAAACTAATAAGAGAATAGGAAAAGGTAAGATTGGGATCCCTCCGAATCATCGGCAAGATGCCGATGATCGGAGGACAACTATTTTATGATAAAGGGTTACTGTTTTTGAGGATCTACAATGGCATCTGATACCATTTAAGAATGGTAAAACTTTGTGTGTCATATTCTATTAATCATAGATTACAATTTATAAGAGTACAAGGATAAATGGATAGACACTAATCAATGGATAAATGGATAGACACAAATCAATGACTAGATGATTGAATAATCAATATGACAACTAATTATTGATTGGATAATGTTAATCTGTCATGCTATCATATTTATTGCGATTATAGTTAACTCGCTTTTATTAGATACTTTTTTTTGCAACTGGACATGATGAAATTGGGGTTTTAAGGTGGACAACAACTCTAACTAACCAAAGGGTTAATGGCTTTTGATTCAGGTTGTGGTTATTTAAGGTTGTTCGCTTTTGTTGGTTCACATGTAGGAACCTCTGATTATTAGCTTTGTATAAATCAAGTCAACGTTCAACAATAAAAGTCAAGAGTCAATAATCATCATCCAAGTCAAGTCAAGACATATAATTAGTATTATTAGGTCAAATAATTTGTATTAGGCCAAGCCCATAGGTAACGATTCTAAATGTTCTCTTTTTTTTTTTTTTTTTTTATAAGTCCTATATAAAAAATGGGAAAATAATGATTACAATTGAAGACAGCAAATCAATTAGCTTCAATGGTAATTATCATATTCTAATATGGAAATCAGAGCCAACCAAACCACTTTAAATAAACTACACGCCCCTAGAATCCTTAAATCTGCCGTTGCATTTTTTTCAGTCTTACTTGCTTGCTGCAGCTAATCATTTGCTTGCATTTTTTCCTTTTCATATTTGCACTGCTTAATTGTTGCCGTAATTACTTTTCTTCTGACTCACAACATGACAAGTATAAGTAACACAAATTGTGTACTATACCTGCTGTTTCACTTAGCGATCAAACGTCTCAAGAGTGTTACCAATCAATATAATGTTGCATTTATTAAGCTACTTTAAATGAATCATATCCATTTACACGCCAACATGGGCTAATGTTAACTTCTACACATCCAACATGTCCGAATCCATTTCACACCCTATACCCCTATACTTTGCCCAGCCCAACAATTTTGGGGTTATGTTTATCTTCAGTTCTGTACTTGGACACTATTGTCCATTGCACGTGCCTCAGCCCTGCATCATACTGACACACCCACAAGATAATTGGTTGTCTTATGTGCCAATTCAGCCGGCCCAGAGTACAGCCGCCCGTCCAGGTCCAAATACCAATCCAGCAGGCCCATCCATACTCGTCACCACCAGCATATCCAACAATGACTCAAGCAAGAATCAGAATTGGAACAAGGCTTACATGGGGGCATCCCTCTAATCTAGCCAAAACAACAGTATGCCTCACGTTCTTTTAGCAATCCAAGCTGTATAAATCTGTTATTGTGTTGGTAATGAACAACCCCAATACCCTTTGACTCACACGGGTCCATAGCCTTTATTGCCATAGACCTACTAAACCCCTTCACCTTCATTATGTTTATGTACACACCTAATATAATTTAAAAATTTTGATTTCCGTTTGGACAATTCACTTCTTGACAATATTGTGTCCTGTTTGATTTTTGATGCTTTCTTGTGATTCTTTATGAAGTTATTACCAGACCCTACGGCTTCTTCTCCTCTGTGATATTACCGGTGATACAATACCCTGTCCACTTCAACAACCATCCTCTACCACAACCTTTGCTTTGCTTTCATTGAGCCCCACCACGTGGCACAGACGCCTTGGATACCCGAGTGAAGATGTGCTTCGTCGTTTAGAGTCTTCTCGTTTTATTTCATATAATAAAACAAAGTTGCCCGCTTTGTGTCATGCTTGTCAATTAGGCACACATTAGGCTTCCCTTTTACAGTTTCGAGTCGAATGTTGGGTCTGTATTTGATATTATTCACTCTGATTTATGGACATCCCCCATCTCAAGTGAAAGTGGCATTAAATATTATGTTATTTTTTTGGATCACTTCTCGCATTATGTTTGGGTGTATCCTTTGCTTCATAATGACTTGTTCGATACCTTTGTTACTTTTCGTGCATATGTGAATAAACAATTTAAGGTTGATATTAAGGCTTTGCAATATGACCATGGAGGTGAGTATGATATTACCCGCTTTCACAACCTTTTTCGCCAAAATGGCATGCAGTTTTGGTTTTCTTGTCCCAAAACCTCTCAACAAAATGGGAAATCGGAACGTATGCTACGCATCCTTAACAACATTACCCGCACCTTACTGTTTCAAGCACACATACCTCCATCATATTGGGTGGAAGCCCTAAACATGGCCGCTCACCTTGTAAATATCCTTCCATCTACTGCCATCAATAATGAGATACCGTTCACTAAGCTTCAATGGTGAATTATCATATTCTAATAGTGATTTGGTCATTTTGACTCAATTGCAACATTGTCATTGTTCCCCATTTTTTTCCCGGTATCAGAAATGATTGTTGGGCTTTATAGATACGGACTGAGTCACATGTGCCAATCTGTGATTCGGTCACTTTATTGGATATGGTTGTTGGTGTACAATTTAACATGGTGAAAAGTTATAAGGCTTGATTCTTCGCGCATTGGCAGGGTAAACCATTGGGTTTGCAATCGTGTCGGATGTGTCGCCTTATTTGAATTTTGAATCTGCTTACTATGGATCATGTGGGAAATGCCAAAAGCATGCTTCTTTATTGTTTGGGCTTACTTTGGCCTGTTTCGTCGGTCTGTATCATTTAGTCTGCGATGCCTTTTTCAAAGGGAATGTATGTTTATCTAAATCACAAGTATGATTTTCCGCGCATTCAGACGCTAAACCGTTGGGTTTGCAACCATGCCAAATTTATCGCACAAGCATATCTTTCAACTTTGATTGCCGTTGCCCTTATTTAGGTTGTGGTAAATTTGAAGCACCTATGGCTATTATGGGTAAGTAACTTACTGCGCATACACCTTTTCCTCGATTGAATTGATATTCCAACAGTTGTTAATTTTTGATTGATGGGGACGTGTCAAGTCAGCATTTGTCTTGGCAAGGCAACACCACGACACAGGTCCTTGCAGCCAAGGTATGCCGACCGCCCTTTCATTTGGAAAAGTACTTATATGTTTGAGTCTTTGTCATTGTCACACACGCTTACACATATATGAAAAGGCAATGATGAGCATGAGCGGTGCGTAATCTGGCGAGGCTACCCTACAGGTATGCAACCATGATACGCTTTAAACTGAAGCTCTTATCTGAGCCAATCGGGAATGCCCACGTTATGCCAAACACCCCTTAATCTTATTGTGTAGTCAGATACTACGACATCCTTTTTCATTGCTGTTTACGCATGTGGCACACGAAATATATGCTAATACGACATGGCAACGATGAATATGAGCGGTGCGTAATCTAAAATTGTAATAGTTTTCTACTTAATGAAACTAATCCTACTGAATGAGAGAACACGGCTGATTCATTTGCCAAGGGAAAAAGTAAGGATACCTGATTTGGTCCATCGAAAAGTTGAATCAATTTCTATTATTCTAATACTAATATGTCAGAGCTAATTATATGGTGCGTGTTCCTCGAGTAGCCGTTTAGTGCATACTGGTGTTGCAGGTTTGCTATCTTGGTTTTGGTTTTGTTATAGTTTTCCAATATGAGTTTGAATATGTGTGTTCTTATTTTTGTGTGCATTTGTTAGTATTTAAGTATTTAAACTGAGATATTGACTTTCTATGGCTTTATGTAAGTACTATATATATGTTTTTGTGCATTTGTTAGTGTTTAGCAAAAAAAAACATAAGTTGTTATCAAATTGTGCATTTGAGGCGGTATATAATTATTTAAAGCATATGATAAGTTGGTATCAAATTGATTAGTCATCCATAAACAGATGGATAGTCATAAGCGGAAGTAGGTTAACAGTAACACTAGAAACTGATTACTGGGAATTGGAATTATAAAGGTCACAATTTTAGTGCTTATCCAAAAACACATGAAATATGCTGAAAATAATGATTACAGTTTTCTAATAAAGCGATAGAAAATTAGAATGTCAAATGGTTACTGTGCTTACACAAATATAGTACAAACTATTAGTTGTAATGACGTGTTGTATATTACTTTATCATTTTAATGGTATTTAAAACCATAAACACATTACTATCAGGCTTCAACAATTTCCGACAACAAACTAGCCCCCGGCGCAACGCGCGGGTAGTATTCCAACTCGTTACTACTAATACGATGTATAACTTATCATAATTATCATGTTCACATGTAAGTTGAGTAAACTACAAAATTTGTTCTAGGCTATACATATTAGAGGCAACCTCTTATTTTTGCAGAGCTTCGTCTGACAAGATGCTCTCCACTTAGAAGTGAGGACGCTAGCTTTATTACTCCCTCCGTCCCAAAATTATTGTCCCCCGACAAAAAACACACAGTTTAAGAAAAGTGCATTTATTACATCTTTCTCTTTCTTATTTTTTAACAGAATGACAGTTTTACCCTTAGCTAATTAATTAAAGTCTTCTTTAAATTTTGTAATTATAATTTCAAGTAAGGGTAATATGGTAAACTTGATCAAACTTTCCTATCTATTTATAGTAGTTGACAATTAAATTGGGACATCCCAAAAAGAAAACGTGGACTATATTTGTTGATTACTATTCGTAATTTTTATAATAGAAAAGTAACGGAGTCTCTTTTGAAAAAAACTTCAAAGCTCATATAATTTTTCCAAACTCTTACACAAGCTCATATATTTAATGGAAAGTGTATACAGTTTGAAAGCATACTATTAACTTCGAGAGACACAACCCATATCTACTATGCCATATAAGCTTAGAGGGTTTTCACTCATTCACCTATGTGGGACAAAAAGTCCAAATGATTTCATTAAAAATAATAAGTATCTATTTCGCTAATCTAATAGGATTGTACAATTTACACACCTATCATCTACAACAAAAACATGGTTTTGAACATTATTACATTAAGTAATTAGTCCAACTTTGTGTGGATACAAATTGTTTGTTAAAGATTATCGGGCTATACAAACATGTATTTTGATAAATATGGTCCTCTTTGTGGTTTTGGTGTAACCCCTTACGGGTTTGATTTGTACTCATTACGTATTAAAAATATATAAGAGTTATAAACAAAAAATGATAAAAGTTAAAGGATTAAACAATATTTGAACAATAAATTTAGTGGTGGATTTTATTACCATTTTAATAAAAAAAAGGTATTTTAGGTATATCACTTTACTTTTTTTAAGAGTTTTTAAGTTTAAAGATTTATGATTCATATTTAACTAGCTTATAAACCCGTGATAAATCACGGGCGGCTAATAGTATATTGTATGTAAAAAATAAACTTAAAAAAATAAAATAATGATAGAACATCTTATAGTTGCTTTTTTTTTTCATTCGCATTTTAATTAAATAAACAACAAGGGCTAATTATGTTTGTGCCTCATCCCCTTTGCCCTGATTCAAACATTGTCCCAATTGAAAATTGTTTACCCAATTGCCCTCAAAAAGTTATGCGATCATATGCGACTTATGCAACTTGAATAAAATATTGAAAAGTGTATTTTTTTCTATAATGATTGCAAGTACAAATGTGTAAGTAGTTAGTATACTTTGTCATAGATGTGTAAGGTACTTTATTTATGCGACTTTGACTATACTTTTTATGCGACTCGTACTTTTATATATTTTTTAATATAAATGATAAAATAAAAAAGATGTTTTTATCCTAAAAACTTATGCACAGGGACGGAGCCAGAAAGTTTGGCTCGAGGGGGCACACTTTGATATTTTTTAATAACTATACTACAAAATAATTCTTAGGAGGGGCAAATTACGAAAAAAATCGGATATTTTCAAAAATTTACACTACAATTTCTTTCGCTAGG
>BQNB010087581.1:0-27887 GCA_026074375.1 Tanacetum coccineum | reverse complement strand
GTCAATATTGTGACAAAACACATATTTTATTTTTGAAAAAATTTAAAAATTTTTTCATTTTTTTTTGAAATTTTGGTGGTAGAAACGGGATTACGTGAAAACAATAGCTGCAGGCACAATCAAATCGAAGATCCCCCCCATACTAGAATGAAACATTGTCCTCAATGTTTTTCGAAGGGTCTCTACGTAAATCCTAAGCCGTTTATGAATTATGCTAAAGATAAACGTTAGTCGATAAGATTAGGATATCAGATTCCCAAATGAAGCTGAGGATTTGAAGCTCTTGTGATCGAAGGACAAAACCGCGAGCACAAGAGTCATCACAATCCGGGCAATCCTGAACAATAAACCATAAAACATACAAACACGAATAATGAAAGAGGCGAGCCTCATCACAACACAAAACACTTATTAGCATAAAGAAAGAAGATAGATTGGATAAGCATGGGTTACCACCCACGAAGCGCCTTGTTTTTGTTAACCGAGTCACAAGCTCGACTCGACCCCGAATTCATTGGTCCATGGGGAAGCAAGTGGAAGATAAAATCATCATCGGACTTTCATTCAAGCGGTTTGGATAAACATTGAACTTCATGAAAGTTCCATTCCGATGAGATACATCCGGCATAAAAGAATGATAAATTGAGATGCCGGGATCAAAAATGGTATCTTCATTCCCGGTGGAGAGAAGATATGGAGGGACAACGGGATACGTGAGAAAAGCAAGAAAGATCCATACAACATAAGCGAAGAGAGAAGATTGGTCATCCTCTAATGGTACATTCACATTAGTCGTAGACACATTCTTACGAATCCCGGGGTCAATAGAAGTCAAATCTCCCGGATCGGGCTCAATCTTAAATTTGAAACATTCAAGATTCGGAAGAGACATGATGTGAGCGAGTTCATCGGCGAACTCCTCATGATAAAGGTCACTCCTATCGGCAGGAGGAAACTGATCATTCGAAAGATCAAAGATAAACGAATCATATTGAGAAAAATCAACATGAGTAGTGGTACTGCCACTACTCTTCTCTTTAAAATGATCGTTATCAACGTAGAAAGCTTTATAATCAGGAAGAGATAACTCAGAATGAGTAGTGGGACTGCCACTACTAATCTCTTCTAGATTAAAGCGAAAAGTTTCAGATTCGGGAATAGAATTATCAAAGGTGTTAGTCTCCTCCAAGAAAAGATTAGAAAATGTGGAGGTAGACTTGATCACAACATCGGAAGATGGAGTGGGATTATCTCTTAATGCATCGATCTTAGCAATAAGAAGATTGACATTCAACAATTTTTCACGAAGGATATCGTCTTTGATTGTTAAAAGAATATCATCATCAATCCTTCCAACTTCCGGATCAACAATCTCCACCCCCTCTAAACTGACAATCTTAACATCGGCGAGGGATGCATCGTCCTTAATCGATATCCTCACCGTAGGTAGAATCGTCATCACTTGAAGAATTATCATCGTTGGAATTGACAACAATCTCTGAGTGTTCATTGGAGCATTTTGAGAGACGGTGGTATTTTCACAAAGAGGCACATCACACATTTTGTCGGGAATACCCTCGGACTCACTTGGGATTAGGACAAGGTCCTCGACACTAGACTTTATGTAACTTCGTTCCTGAATTCCGTTGCTGGAATTAGTGTCAAGATTGCTCGTCCCCTATACTTTAGGTGTTATTGGGTTCCTAGTATGTAAAAACGGTGTGATTGCAATGGTATTGTCTTCGTCATCATCGTAGCAAATGGGAATCTTCCAATATCGATCTTTGGCCGCTTGCTCTTCCGCGATTCGCTTTTCTTCTTCCTTCTTTTTGTATAGCTTGTCCAACTTAAATCAATTAAGGTTGTCATTTGTTCCATATGGGCTTATTGCTAGAATTGAGAAGCTCAATTTGGGATGAAGATAGGATGATTGCGGTATATTGCAGGGGGGTTGAACTTGGTCAAAACCAAAAGAATTTGAAATCATAGCAGAATTTTTGCTCTGTTATAGTCTTTTTCATTGGTTGACATTGGAAAGGTTTCATGAGGACCCCGCAATTTTCACAACAAAGATTTTGTTGTGGAAACTCGGTTGAGTTTGTGGAAAATAATCTAAGTGTTGATGAAACATGGGTCCTTGAATTGTAGACAAATGGACTTGAGTGGCAAATCGTAACCGTATAGGAGAATCGTTCCCACTTTAACTCACAGAGTATGGCGACCGTTATAGATTGTGGAGGATGGTTTGCAACACTTGGGAATCGTTGAAGAGTACGGGAGTGAACATTGATTGGTGTTCCATTTCCAACTTTACAATAAAAACAAACTTCATCGTATCATTGCACCACATTGTTGCATGTATGAAACAGACATTGTTTCTTTGTGTGCACCACTTTGTGGGAGCTCAGCAACGGTTGATTGTTAGGTAGTTTCGGATTGGAGATAATCGGAACCTTCGGAGGACAATTATAACCATAATGAGCACCTTCCCCACAAGACTTACAAGTACATCGTTGACAAAAGATTCCGTCTAACGAATCACCGCACTCGTGACAACAGTGGTCAATTTGTGGAAGACTTGGTGAGGAATTTTTACCGGAGTCCTGTTTGACAACGATTGGCTCTCGAGGAGCATTAACAACGTTGGTATTGTCATCGGATAGGCCCGGAAGTATCTTGAAGGTTTTGAAAAACTTCTCAATGTCTTTCGTATTAGAGCACATTCTCGACATATAGACCTACGACACCAGGTCTCCACAATCGAAACAAAATTTTTCAATAATTATGGGTCGTTGAGATGATTCGGGTATTGGAACAAGAATCTTGTCTTCAAGACCCTCTTTTGAACAACAATAAGGTCTGCAGTGTACAAGCTCCACTAGACGAAATTACTTTAAACTCTCGGATGGGATTTAAACGATAGTCGAATGACGCCATAAGAATTAAGCATATAGAGGGATAAGAAAAGAATTAAATGATATGAAGAAAAAGGAGAATATTTTTGGTTTTTTTTAATTAATTCACAATTTATTTTAATGGACAAAAACGCTTAAGTCAACTTAAACCACAAATCGAACTTACTTCACGGTAGCTCTCAAAATGGAAAAACAACAGCGTGCGGAGAGTAGGAACTAGGCGCGAAGCTTATTTCTCTTTCGGGTCGTAGTTCGTTGGGATCGACCTGCTTATACCCAACTTTTAGTGGGTTACTTTCAATTCGAGGTGAGCCCGTACTTCGTAAGCGACACCAAATGACAAGTTTTTATATCCTTTTGTACGAGTTGGGAAACTAACAAGTTTCACCCGGAATTTATTATGATTAATACTAATTGAGAATCTTAGATTATGGTACATATTTTTTTTTTTTTTTTTTAAAAAAACCCCCAAAAATTTGTGATTTTTAATTTTTTTTTATGGACAATGTTTTTATATTTTTTGTTTTTCTTTTGCTTTTATATGATAATTATACTAATAAAAGAAAATGAAAAATATTTTTGTATTTTTTATATTTTTATAAAAATAGAAGAAAATATTCACAAATTCAAACACAAATTGTCAAACGTAACGATAATCGTTTTTCAGCCTCCCCGGCAGCGGCGCCAAAAATTGATTCGTCAATAATATATATATATATAATATAAAAGCAAACACTCAACCAATTACCTTTAGCCAAGGATTGGTTAAAAGTTTACAAAAATAAAATATATATGTGTCCGGAAGTTTGAATTCCCGGGTCGTTATGTCCCAACGAGGCTTGAATGGAAAATCGAATGACGGATTGATGATTGATGTTTGAATATGACAAGGTTATAATGGGTTTTCTATTTCTACCAATTAAATATACAAAAACGATTAAATAAAACCTAAAAACGAAAGCTAAATAACTTAAATCCTAAAACGGGCACGAAAAACGAGGGCTAAAACCTAAATTTTGCAATTTTAACCCTAGAACAATTTTTAAACTAAAAAATTGATCTACTTGACTAATCTTGACTAAAACGGAGATCTGTTTGGACAAAAACGAGTTCAAATCAAAATCGAGGAGAATCCGTTCTTTAAAAAGTGAAAACTTGTGCAAAAAATGACCTACAGAAAACAAATTTGTTTCTTAGAACTATGACAAAAGAAAATTTTTAAAATTTTTTTTATATTTTTCTGACTTTTATTTTATTTTTTATGATTTTTTAAAGTTTTTAAACAAAATAAATTATAAAAATTACTAAACGTGTATAAAAAATTCTGAAAAAATTACACAAAATAGCTAAAAGGTTAAGGGTCCTATGAAAATTAAAGTTGATCACTCAGCTTATTGCTATAAGCTGCAAATAAGCTAAACAGCTTAACAAGCAAATGGAGAAAAGTGTGTATATAAGTTAACTGGCCTAAGGGTCTAACAGAAAAGACCCAAGGGCGCAGCGGTAGTGTGTGTTGTATATAAGGGGTTGAGGCTTGTTGAGGTCGGGGGTTCGAGCCCCGACTCACCCCTGACTTCCAAGCTTCCCCTCTTTTTTTTTAAAATTTTCTTTTTACAGACTTAAAGAATTGATAAAAATAAGCAATTTTTGTAACTACTATTTTTTGTGAAAAGCAAATATAAGCTGGTAAATAAGCACTTGAAAAATGACAGTTTAAGAAACTATCTAATGTCTATTTAAGCAAAACAGTTTGGCCATCTTAAGATCAAATAAGCAAAGTAAAAACTGAAACAATCAAAAACAGATAAGGGCCTAAACTTAATAAGCATAAATGAATACAAATAAGCACAAAGAATCAGACATATAAACAAGAAAAAATAAAATAGCTATTATCCAATTACTTTGCCAGGCAAACTGCCTAGGGGCAGCTTTGGGCTTATTTTGTAGCACTTAGATGGCACTAGGGAATGGGGTTAAGCTGTTAATGAGGCAGCTTATGCTCTCTATAAAAATGCAAAAAGAAAAGATTTTAAAAAAGGCAAATAAGCTCAAAATTGGAACTCAAAAGTTGACAGATAATGCTAAAATGACCAATGCACTAAAAAAAACTTAAAACTATAGGGAAAATTAAGGTAAATTAAGCAGAAGGAATTGAAACAAGCGAGAACAAATATTATCCTACACTAAATAAGCAAATGTAAGTAAAAATAAGCAAGACAATTCAAACGGTTAAGCAAGTAAATGGAAGATAAGCTATTTTTATACTAAGCAATAGGCACTAAGCTGCTATGCTACTTTTGGGCAAATAAGCAAAGGAAGATGCAACTAATACTAAGGCATAAGTTGTCCTACACCTAATAAACAAGTAACAACAAAATCAAACACTAAACTTAAGCAGATAAGCTAAAATAAGCATGTAAGCTTCTAGTCCCTACTGTGCATACAAACTGTTGAAAGAGCTCACTTTTAGCTTAAAAATAAGTAACCTAGAGGGGGTCTCAATGCTTAAGGATTATAAAGCTTATAAAATGGTTATCTAGCTATCTAGAAAAGCATAAGAAAAACTAGGGGTTACTCAACTAATAAGCAGAAGAAGGGCTTCCACTTGGGCTTTTGCACCAGGGAACTTACTTAGGAAAATTTTGCTAAAAAAAAACAGCGTTATGAACAAGATGGTGGAATAAGCTCAAATAAGAAAAATGTTTAAAATAGTTAAGTAAGCTTTAGGTGGGCTTATGCTCAAAAAAAATCTTGACCTATAACTCTCATTTCACATCTTAATAATTGGTTTTGCAATGACAATTTTACTTAGAAAACTAAACAATAACAAAGATTGACATGTGACAAAGTAGAAAAAAGAACACTCACTACTCGTCCAAATACTAAAAAGACATAAGAAAAACAACAATAAGACACTGAATCTCATGGCTTAGTCAAATGCATACTTGATAAAAAAAATTTGAACAAAAAATTTAGTAATAGCTTTTGAAAACCTCAAAAAGAATAATTAATCGATAACAAATCTTTTAAACAGATTACAATAGCTTCAAATGGCAAGTTACAGTGGACCAGCTGCCTAACATTAAACCTGTCCCTATTGACCCATTTTGGGCTTAACCCAAACACTCCTTTAAGGACAGAAAACATGAAAATAAGTAAGACAGATTAAAAGAAGCATTACCCAAAATCTAATAAGCATAAACAAGAGAGAAATAAGCACATATTAGCAGAAGTAAACACAGATAAGAGAAATAAGCTATAGAACAGTAAAATGCAAAAAATAGAAAAATTGGGAAAAATGTAAGCTTACATAAGTCCAAGCTTTAGGCAGGAGCTTAAAACACCTCAAATAGCTTTGTAAATCAACATAAAGCTTACCAATAAGCACTAATTACCAAGGCCATCCAGAATTGCTCTGCTCCAATGCTTAAAACCAAATTTCCTTCTTGAATAGAACAGTAAAGTAGTAAAGAGTTTTTGTAAAAGCTTTAAGAAGTAAAACAGCTTATATAAGCTTTAAAGAGCTTAAATAGAATACTTGTAGGCAGTAAATAACTTTGAATGAAACTTAAAGAGACAGAATCTGGAATAACTTGAAACTTGAAATTTTGCATTAATAAAAAGAGGAAATCACATTGTTTAAAAGGAAATTACACTGAAAATAAGAACAATATGCTGATAAAATAAAATTACACTAATTTTACACTATTATTAAACTAGATACCTCAAAGGGTTTACAAGAGTCCCTATTTATACTAAAACTGGAACTTTGACCTTCTTTTTCTTGTGCTTCTTTTGTGAGAGGCTTCACAGTCATCATCTCAGCCATTGAATTTGGTTTGTGTTTCTTTAGAAGCATTCCGAGCCCTTGATTTTGTGTCCATGTTGTTCTTAGCCAGTGGGGGTTTATGGGATTGCCAAGGTGGCATGGCACATGTGACTAGGGGTGTTCGTGGAGGTGAGGGTGAAGTTTTACCCACTGGTTAATTGAGTTGCAGAGACAATCGGTGGAGTTTGGCGGGAAAGGATTTTATAAAAGGACAAGGCACGGGTTTGGGTTTTGGGCAAAAAGGACCCCTCAACTTATATAAGTTGATTACATGAAAGGTCCTTGTGGTGGTGTAAGTTTTAGGAATTTGGCAGAAATGCCCCCTCAGGGTTATATATGTAATTACATAGGAGGTCCTTGGGTTAATATAACTTGAGGGGTTTGGCAGTTTTGCCCCCCTCAAGTTATATTTTACTAGTATTTCAGTTTCAGTCCTTGTAGTTTTCCACCATGACACACAACTTTTGATTTGGCAATTTTGGTCCCTCAAGTTGTGTTTTCTTCTTTTGGTTGACTTTTTGACTTTGTCGGGGTTGACTTTCTGTTGACTTTTTTAACATGACTTTTGACTTTTCAGCTCTTTTCGAATCCGTGCTCGGTTTTGTCCGATTTGACTTCGTTTTTCGTCCTTTTGTCGATATCCGATACCTGCACAGTATACAAAGCAAAACAAACATATTTTGGGTATTTTTTTGTCTGTTTTTGGTCATTTAGGCTCATTTTATTAGGTATAAAATATGTGTAATTAAGCACATATTAAATACCCAACAAAAATACATGCATCACCTTTTTCCTTCATTTTATCAAGATTTTCACCATCTCTGACGATGTAGCAAAGAGAACCAAAGATGTGAAAAGACTTTGACTGGACGGTTCCGGGCATGATGATATGATATGTGTTTTCTCATGTCGGAGGAATTACAATCGTGGAACGGTTTGAGGTAAAACATGCGTTGCAATTGCTTCAGCCAGTAAGAACAAAGGAACTTTAGCGGCGATTAGCATGTCTCGAGCAGCCTCAACAAAGAGTACGCGTTCTGTCTTTCGACACGTCGTTTTGTTAGGTGTTCGAGAAAGTTGAAGTTTCATGTCTTATCCCTCTTTTGCAAAGTATGCATTGAAGAGTTTTATTAAGAATTCGTGGCCTTTGTCAGTTCGAACTGTATGTATCTTGAGCATGAAGTCCTCTTTGGAGTGGTGAGGAATATCAATGAGAACTCCAGGTGTTTCGTTTTGGACTCTAGAAGTGAGTCAGGTTTTTACGGGAGTAGTCACTCACAATGTACGAGAACATATTCTTTCCATTAAGCTTCTACCCGCATTGGACCACATAAGTCCATGTGTAGTAGTTGTAAACCTCGTCTTTTTGAGGCTTCGGGGTAGTCTTAGTGTTGAAAAGACTTTCCTTTTTACTTTCCCCAGCACTCAGAAGAACACAGATGATCTTTGACGATTTTTGCTTTGGAAGGCCATTAAACAATATTATTATTTGAAGCATGTTGATGGATGTCTGAAGTTTAATGAGTTGACGACGGATGTCATAACCATGCTTGAGGATGTATGCTTTAGCCATTAAGCAAATTGGATGGGAGTTATTGAGTCTTGCAGAGAATGGAATACAAATTCTGTGCAAACGAGAACTGTGAGAAGATCATTTCTCTTTAAATCACGGTTATAACATGAGACTTCCGAAAAGCAACTTACCAAATCCGATCACCAGAAGTGAACCAACGGAGAATAATTGTGATTAAGCCCCTTCGACGTTTAATAAACCCTTTTGATAGTACTAGTTCTTGAACAAGATCTCCATCAGCCAAGAAGTGGTGCAAATTTGATCATTTCCAAACTTCAACGTTCCTAGAAATTTCTCGACAAAATTAGTTAGAGTTGAGATTTCCGGTCATGTGCTTGGAGCACCCAAAGTCGATGATGGAATAGAATGATCTCTACGAGACTGCAAAAGATCCCTAAGAAATGGAGTATGGACACAGTTGGAACCACATAAGAGTCTTATGTTCTAAAATATTTGAGTTCTAGATTGCATTTTTCTGAGGCATCTAATGTTTGGGTTAACATTTCCTTTTTTGAGACTTAGGTTCTCCCCAATGTATCCGGATGGAGTATTACTTAGGATAAAACCAAATGCTGTCTTACTAACTTGCTCATATAACTTCCTAGTTATGTTTCTAGATTTCTTGAAAGTGGAGTCTGTTGCAACGGTTTTCTTACTGATGTTGCAACAGATTGGTTCACATTATGCTTGGGTTCTCTAGTACTAACAGGCACAGCCATTGGTTGTCTAGTCCTAGAATTCACTCCTTGAGTATAAGGTAGAACACACAAATCATGATTGTCATTCTGCACTCATTTTGCACAAGTACCAGACAAAGTTAACATTCGCGGTCTTAGCATTCAAAATGTCTTTACTCGTAGTTTACAGCATTTTATTATTAGAAACTTAATTGCTACGGTGGTCTTCTGACATTTTGCTTCTTCCCTTGATATGTTAGGCATGACTCTATCTTCAGTTGATTGGCTTTAAGCTGTGGTACAGTAACACTAGTAGTGGGAATACTCTGTAGAGAAAGGTTACACGCGTGTTAGGTTTCCTAATGTCTTGATGCAACTGAGGTGTTCTAGTTTGATTAGGCATTGTGTGTACTATATACATTCCTGGTGCCAATACTTTGTGTTTCTTGACAATTGGGCAACATATTCTGAGGAAAATCTGTGTAGTGACTGGTTTGAAAAATCAATTAGACACATTTTGTGTAGGTTAACTGGCTTTTGACGTTGAGAAATCTTTCTTTGCAAGAGAATTTGAAAATAAAAATAGCTGGTTTACCTAAATGGACTTGTCTTTGACTTTTAAAAGCATTCGGATTGTCGAAATAACCGAATGATTTTTCAAACTTAGGTTTCACAGATTTTCCTTTTCATCTTTCTATGAGTATTTTCAACTAACTTATTGCATATTCTTTGTCTTGTAATTGTGCTTTCAAGTCTTTGATTTCAAATATGTTCACGTTCTTTCAGAATACGTTGGACTGGTTTTCTTTGAAAAATTTGTCATTTTTGAATCTTTTCTTTACATGTTTTAAATTCAAGTTCAAGATTAAAGCATGTTTCTGAAAGGTGCTTCAAAACTCTTTGGACATAGTTTCGACTTTTTGAAAGCTCTTTTTCAAGACGTACACATTTTCCCCAGGTTTCCAAGTAATCACATTGCAAATTAGTAACTTCATCCAGATCAGTGTACACTCCAAGTATTGCATTCATGTGATCAGCATAGTAATATTCCCTTGAAAGTCGGTCGATTTCATTCAAAAACTGTGTTTTTTTAGTTTCTAGTTCAGATTGCGAGTGTCTACTTCATGTTCAAGGAATTAAAGTATCTCAAATTAGCAACATTTTATCGTTCAAACACATGTGAAAAATTTTTAAGTCAGGATTGAGTTGCTATTTGGGGGCCAAAATTTCTTTATTGTGTTTTGAATGAAAGGATCAATGTTACCAAAATATGTTCTTTTGGAAATTGTTTGTTTGCAACGTTCCACTCCGTCAAAAATCGTGTCAACACTCTTTTTAATCTTGAAAAGTTATTTAGAGCTTTTACACTTTTGATCCCAAGGGTTGATCATCCATTTTTTTTTCTAACAAAGTTTGTTTGTTTACGAAAAGATCTTTGAAAAATTCCTTATAGAAGAATGTATGAATATCTTGACGTTTTCGGGAAAATAGTGTTGTTCAGCCGACTTTTCCCATTGTGGAACGAACAAATCATAAAGATTATTCAACTGATCATAATCAAACGGTCTGATTAAATCGCTTAATTTTGATCGACGTTCTTTTTCAAGACGAATCATTTCGTCAGATTCAGGGGCTAACATTAACGCAAGATTAATCTGTATAGCAATCCTATTTCATACAATCGAGGATTCGCTCTTTTGATCTTTTCTAGAGGAAACTCAGGTTTTGCAAACGCGTTTTAACAATTATGATTAAGGCATATTCATTTTTTTGGACAGATGGCCGGTTTTATATATCAATTATCATTCAAAACTCTGACTTTGTTTTCTAAAAGCAATGACTTTATCAATTTCCTTGTCTTCACGAGTTTTGTAAAGCTTAAGCTGAGCTCCTTTTGCTTTGTGACATTTGGAGATGGTTTCTTGATGTGACAAAGCTCTTTTTTTCTATCCCGAAATCGTTTGTTTTAAATCATTTGTTTTTAAGTATATGCATTAGATGATTTTTCAAAATCGGATTTCTGTCTATGACTCTAAATCACTTTAGCTTTTGCACAATCAATTCCACCTTTGACTCATATTTACATCATTATAGTTATCAAGTTCCGCTTGGAACTTTTTAAGGTCTTTAAATCCATCAAATGATTTGTCTGGGACAGTTTCATTGTTTGCTTCTTTGAAATGGTTATTTGATGATTCTTAACTTTAATTCTTAGTTTTGAAATCACTCAATTTCACCTTTCAATTTTTCATAAATAATTGTCTTGATGGATTCCAAAAAATATATTTCTCGGTTTTTGCTTCATCAATTTCACATTTTAGTTTTCTGAATTACAGAGGCAGCAAGATATCACGTTCTTGATCAAGATCATCAGTTTATCATGGTCATCTGAGCTCTCATCATAACTATATCAATGAATCATTAGTGATATTGGAGTCACTTGTTCCTGGTCAGATATTGTCATTACTAGATTCAGGTTGCTCATGATGTGTCATTTTCAATGGCAAACAACATTTAGTTGTCATTATTGTTTTGTACCTTATGGCATTGGCTCATTCTTCAATGATTGGTCTCAGAATTGTCAACTGGATCTTGAGTATTAGTAACCTCTTGAAGTTGTGCCATGTACATATAATGTGTTCCTATTCCTGATCATCAGACTCATCATCAGTGTCATTCCTTCCAATCGGCTTTGTTTCTGCTTAATGAACCACAGCTTTTCTTGGGGTGTACACATAACATCTTTTCTTGTGATAAGAGGCATCCTTTACTCGTTTCGATTTCTGGACATTCCTTGATACATGCCAATATCTCCTTTGACAGTTTTATAACACTGAAATCCAGGACTTCTGCTAAAAAAAAATAAAAACAACACAACAACAAACAAAAAAACTAAAAAAAAAATAAAAAAAAAAAAAAAAACAAAACCCCCCCCCAAAAAAAAAAACCCCCCCATTTTTAAAAAAAAAACAACAGAAAAAAAAAACCCCCCCCCCCATTAAAAAAAAAACACAAACCCCCCCCTTAAAAATAAAAAAAAAAACAAAATCGGTGAGTACCTACATTTATCCCTGCCCCAGGCAACATTAACTGCCCTTGGATTAGCATACGCCAGTTCCTCAGTTAATTCTTAGAGTATTTTATCTGGATTAGCTGTCGGTGGGTTTGATGAAGTTCGGACATTTCATTTTTTTAAGTGTTAAGTGTTTTATTTATTGGGTGTTAGGAAATGATCATTTCTATGAGCTATGTGTAAAAATAAAAAATTCATCAAAAGAATTATATGATTATGGAAACTTTTGATAAAAATAATATAAGATATAAGGTTTTTAAATGTGTAAAGGAATGAATAGTATTGAATTACTCAGGCTATGAATCATACATTTACGCAATTTTAGACTTAATTATGATTACGGTATATTATATAATAGAACATTTGTTTATGGTTAATCTATTAAAAAATTTGCGTTCTGTATTTATTCTCTTATATTTGTTAAAAATATCAGATTGAATAAACATTCTTTCAATGATAAATTTTCATACTTTTTATTAAAGTAATAAAATAATGTAATAGTAAAATTTAAAGTGTGTTTTTGTTTAATCCTTCATAGGAATTTTATGTATCTTCTACGTACTCTTTTGTTCAAAGATGATAAGAGTATTAAGAATGAGAATTGATTTAGAATATTAAGGTTAATCAAGGGTTGTTGACTTATTTGAAGAGATATGTTTGTATAAGATAGTCATATTAAATTAGATAATAGCAGATAGGTAAATTGTTTATTTGGATTTAGTTGTTTTTTTGTTTCTTTTGATCGTAGTTTGTTTTTAGTTTGTTTTTTAGTTTGCTCTTTGTCTTTTTAGATTGTTTGTTCATTAGTGTTTGTCTTCTTGGTTTTGTTTGGGGTGTTTTGGGGTTTCTTATGGTTTTTTTTTGTTCTGGATGTGATTGTTGATACTTAAGTTGATGACAGGAATAGGTATATAAAGGTAATAACAAAGGTTTTATTTTGATAAAACTTTATACTAGGTTTAGTCTAAATCAACCTTGTAACCATAAAGTTAAGCATTTACTTTCTAAGTAAGCTAATTCTTGAATAGCGATTTTAAGGATTTTTTTTAAGTGGTATAGTTGATAGTGTTATTATTAATTATGTATTAAAGATATTAAGTTACATTGCAATTTATATAAATGTTTTACTTTACTAAATTCTCACACAAAGGTTTGGCATATATAATCATACGTTAATGACTTGGTAAAGCAAAGAAATGATTAGCATTATTCAAGGTGTTTTAACATCGTATGTTATGTTAAAGTGTTTTTCCTAATTGTATGGGATATTTAATTTTATTAGAGAGCATAGGTTTAGATTGGTTATGCGGTGGAGTAAAAGTTGGGGTTTGATTTTTTTTGTGTTATGATTGCTATCTATGCGATGTTATTAATAAAACACTTTTTTTTGTATGAATAGAGGTATTCATATTATAGTTAGAATCCTGGATAGCATGAATGATGAAATGAGGTGTTCATTTTATTTATATCGATTTTTCTTAATTTTTATTATTTATAGGTTGATGAACTGTATGTAAGGGTTTTTAGCATATTAGATGGCATATATTAGGTCTATTCCTTTTAGCTATTCTTTGTTTTTTGAAATGATCTTAGGGTGTCGAGTTTAAATTTGGTCCTTGTTCTCGTATCTAGGTTTGGCTTTGTTTTTTTTATTGATTTTATTTTAGTTGCTATATTAGTGTCTGTTGCGGTTAAGGGTAAGGTAAGGTGAGCCAAGTATATTGTTGTTTTTTTGCTATGTATAGTGTGAATTTCTAAGCTATTATGGGAAATAATTATTAATAATTGTTTGGTTTTTTGGGGTAATTTTGTTATGATGGTCATGTAGAATAGAGGGAAAATAAGAGAAATTAATAAAAGTATGTTTTTGCAGGATCAAAATTTTATTCTTTAGTAATAGATAAGGTTCTTTATAATTTAGTATAATAATTTAAAAATTTATTTTAGTAAAAGTAAAAAGTCCAAATAACTAACTTGAGTGGCATTACTTTACACAATACAAATAAAATTTAATTGTTGTTAAAATTGAAAATATGTATTTTATTTTTACCCAATTAGAAGTTCTATATTTATAGAGTTAATAGTGCAAACTTATTCCTTTAAATAGAATTAAGTAAAATGAAGATTATACATTAAAGGGTGTGTCTATACGAAAGAATAACTGTAAGTACTGGCTTTTGATATTTTTGCCTCTCCAAATGTTAGGTGGATGGTTAATCATTAATTAGTGTTTTGAATGTGTGTCATGGGAAATCTCTTTTGGAATGTAAAGATTATGTTGTATTTTAATTGGGTGGTGACTAGTAGTGGTTGGGTGTGTTTAGTTGTGTTGATTGAGATTGGTTGGTGTTTGTATATGTTGTTGTTTGGAGTGTGTTTTTTAGTAGTGTTGGGATACTATTTGGGGAGAGGTTGTTTTTTTTTCTTGGTATTTTCTTTGTTTGTGTGCTCTGTGTCAGTTGATTTAAAACGTGTTCGTATCGTTTTATAAAAGAAAATATTGGGGTTACAGCTTTGTATTAAGGAATGATGATTATGTGTATGTATTATTTTTGATATAGTAAAATCTAATATAGAAATAAAATTTACAAAATAAGATAATTTAGCTCCACAAAAAAAAAATATGATATTTAAATAAGGTTTTTAAGAGAGAATATCAATTTAATTTTAAGAAGACTGCAATAAAAATAAAGGGTAAAGATGAACAATAAAAGATACTAGTAGTTAAGTTTATTATTGATTGTTAGTATAAGGATATGAATTTGATTTATTTCACTTGTTTTATATAGTCATTTTTTGTTGTTAGATTCTTTAAGATTTGTTATATTTGTTATGGTATAAAGTTTCTATTGGACATGGTTGTATGATCGAGTTTTGGGTTATTGTTCATAGGTGGCATTTGCTTTTCTAGCGAGTTAATGGTTGTGGCTTGATTTCGTAATAAATACCTAGGGTTTACTTTGTTTATTATATAGTTAATTAATAACATTACGGATTAACGATGTATAATATTTATGATGTTTTATTTAATAGAATTTTGATTATACAAAAGGTTATAATTAAAATAAGTAATATTAAAATGCTTCGCAAAAGTTAAGTTAAAAAAAACATATAAATAAAACTAAAGGGATTCAAATCTAATAAGGATTGTTACGAGGGTTAAAGGTTGTTTTTTTAACGGAATGAAAAGTAAGAAATAATTTAAAAATAAAGGGAAAGATAAAAAAGAACAAGAAGTAGAAACGAAAAGGGGATTGATGCTAAATGCCAATTCATTATTTAAAGGTAAATTATATATAATTTTATAAGAATTTTATTGCTTGTCTATTATTATTTCGAAGGGATCACCACCAAGCAAAGTAAAACGACCAAATAAAAATAGTACCTTACAAAGTAAGCTAAAAACATATTAACAAATATTGTTAAAGTACAAATAAACATTAATAATATAAAGGTTACTATAAAACCTTCATTTCTCACTAAGCTAATAAAAATTATTTGAAAAGAATTCTAAAGAAAAATTAAGTCTAAAAAAGTAATAGAAGGTCATAAATCTTAAGACATAAAGATAATAAGTCTTATCTAGAGAAACCAAAGGTTGTTTTTGGTAGGTTTAGGTAATGCAGTCTTGAACGAGACGAGAAATTAACGCCATGAGTTTGTCAATCTCCTTTTCTTTGGGAATTTCTCATCTTTGTAACCGTAGCTGGAGGTTCTGGATCATTAAGTAGGAGCAGATGATTTGGGAACAAATTGCTTTTCCTCTGTTTCTGGTAGACTGTTGCGATCTGGTGGAGGAATATTGAGTGTTTTGAGTAGGATGGTTTTGATGATGGTAAACTGGTTGTTGTTGAGCAACAAGTGCAAGTGGATTAGCAGTACGTGCTAGTCTTTCAGCTCTTATCTCATTGACTTCATTCTGGTGTTGCTTCAGAATGTCATAAAGCTGTGATTAGGAAGGACAGTCTTCAGCTCTGAATAATGTTAACTCAAGGTCAATTTGTGTCACAAACCTTTGCCATTCTGGTTGTAGTTGAAGTAAGAACTGGACATTCACTTGATGATTTGTAACATGACACTGATTTTTGACAAGCTCATTCATCATCTTGTAAAACCGTGAGTAATACGATTCAAGTGATTCACCATCCCGTGATGTGAATTTTCCAAACTCCCAAACTATAAATGGTTTCAGATCATTGAATCATTGATTGATTCACCTTGTTTCAACTTTCTATGGCATTCACACTTTCACATGCTTTTAGGACAAGGCATCAACTGTGGAGTAGATATCGCTATCTATCCCTAGTGGTATGATCCTGAACGGCTTCAGCTTCGGGCATGTCAGTTGATCTCGATGTCTTAGTGAAACATTCTTATGTTCTCCATATCTCTTTGTGTTTGTTTCAGAACTACCTTCAGCAACTGGAACTGTTTTCTCAGCCCATTGATAAGTGTATGGTGGATTTTAGAGACAATGGTGGATGAGTTCACTGTTAGGTTTGGTTGTCAATTGGATCTCTTGATTCAGATTTTCCACTGAACGTAATTACCCGGTGCCACATTGGTGGACGATCGTTGTACCCGTTCCATGATAGCATTATGAAGCATTTAAAGATGAGTTTGCAAATTGGTATTTGAATTTGGTCATTTTTGCTGATAGCTTGATGTAAATGAGTACCGGATCTTAAGTGTTATGAAGTGATTGATTGTGGTTTTAAATGAATTAACGTTCACGGGATTTTACAAATCTTGATTAAAACGAGGGAAAAGATCGCATTCTTTCGCGGGATTTTACAAAATCAAGAAGAAACCGTGAATGAATAATTAAATGACGTTTCAAGTATAATTAAGTTGATTGTTAGTTTGATTGGTTGTGTTTGTTGTGTTGAGTAATTGTCCTTGTAGTCCGAATTAAAGTCCAAAGTCCTTGTAGTTAGTCCTTGAAGTTTGTTTGTCTTGCTGTTATGTTTTGATTAAACGGTGATTAATAGATTCCCTAATTAGCAAAACGCAATGAGTATGATCAAAACGCAACGAGTCTAATCAAAACGCAACTAGTATGATCAAAACGCAACGAGTATGATCGAAACGCAACGAGTATGATCAAAACGAAACGAGTATGATCAAAACGCAACCAGTATGATCAAAACGCAACGAGTCTAATCAAAACGCAACTAGTATGATCAAAACGCAACGAGTATGATCAAAACGCAACGAGTATGATCAAAACGCAACCAGATTGATCAAAACGCAACGAGTCTAATCAAAACGCAACTAGTATGATCAAAACGCAACGAGTATGATCAAAACGCAACACTTCTTGGTTAAAACGCAACATTTGAGCAAAACGCAACGAATATAATCAAAACGCAATCAACTCTTGAGGCAAAACGCAATCAAGAAATTAATTGGGCAGAGTTTCTCTTAGTCAAAACGCAGTGAGGGTCTTCAACTTGTGACAAAACGCAACGACTTGAGCAAAACGCAACGAATCTGATCAAAACGCAATGACTCTGATCAAAACGTAACAAATTAAATCAAAAACGCATTGACCTTATGATCAAAAACGCAACGAAATCTAATCAAAACGTAAAAACTCTGATCAAAACGCAACGAATCTAATCAATACGCAACGTGTCTGATCAAAAACGCAACGAACGAACACCCTTCAGATAGGCCAAACACAGCCAAGAAACAAATCTTCAACTTTCTGTGTAAGCTTGAAAAATGATGTTAATACTACCTAGTAATGATGCAAGGAATTGATCTAAGCCCAAAAGTACAAGTCTTTAACACTTTTAACCACGAAACAAAGATCAAAGTTGATTTTTTTTTCTTGCTTTTTTCGAACTAAAAAAATATATATAACCAACTAACCCACGAATTTCACACAAAAACAAACACACTACACACCTTGGCGAGTGTGATTTGCAACATTGTTTATCCCACGATATAATCCAACACAACTTATTCAATAGCCACCAATATAAGCTAAGAAATAAGAAGAAAATCTTAGAGAGAGAAAGTAGAGAGAGAAACAACTAGATTAGAGAGAATGGTGAGTTACAAATGTGTGAGAAATGTAAACAACACCCTCTCCATGTGTGGGACGAGGGTTTTTTATACCCTTAGCCATTTACTTGGCAAGCACATGGGCTTTTCTACTGGGTATCGGGCTTGAGAAACTTTGGGCTTTGAGCCCGAAACTCGACAATATTTAGATTACAATCTAAGCCCGTTTGACCGACTACCTATTACAACACAAACCTAGTACTAGTTTGACTTTCTAAGACCGATAACATTCTTGTTTGACTTAATATAATTAAGGCTAACATTCATGATGACAATTTTGGTCCTTCTTGTTTCCATCTTGTTTCATTCTTTTATTCACTTTGTCTCATCAAATCAAGAATCCCAACAAAAGGTTTATTAAGTGCCGAAAGTCTTTGAAAATATTCGTGGAACTTCTTAATATTAAAACGAAGGTTTAGGATTTTTCTAAAAATTGGTAAGCTGTTTGTCGTTGGTAATTTATAAATATAGCAGTTTATATATATATAATATAGATATATATATATATATATTTATATATATATTAGCGAGCTAAGGATTTTGGTTAGACGATAGGGTTTCACTAGTTCATTTTTGAAAACATGTAAACGATTAAAATATGGGACGTTATTAACGTCCCGAAACTAAAAACTTTCCTAAAATGGAAACTTTCTATAAATAGTAACTTTTCATAAGAACGTCCGAACATCTTCAAAAACTTAACGAGTTCGTAAAAACGCATTTCGATGACTAAACTAAAGCACAAACATATATGGTTGTCTATTTCGTTATTAAACGTTGTGTGCAACGTTTCTTTATTATTATTATTTCTCATTCTACGACACGTCTATTTATTAGGTCGCGGTTAGAGCTGTTCGGTTATACCTTTATTCGCATCGTCTGCTTATGGTGTGTTGAGCCATGATTCATCCTCGTACTTCCTAAGTAAGTTGAATACTTACATCCTTTAGCCTCGTCCGATATTAATCGTCGAACCTTACAGACATCATAAACTAGACTTTGCCCTTAAACATTTAAACCTTTGTATCGACATATCCACGCGCCTACACTTTCTCCTTTGATGTTTGCACTATTAAGAGACTTTCATTACAACACGTTTATATCAATCATAAAACTTGTAACGATGTTTTTCTATAATGCCTATTCTGATGGATCATATATCCTGGTCAAACCTAGCCAAAATTTATGTATACTAAGGGGTGTCGAAACATCGAATTTTGCTGAATGAAGTTATCAACGTCATGTCTAAAACTGATTCTCAAATCTTAAATCTCTTCTTGGTCACTAAATCGGTTAACTCAAATCGAATCTCAGGACGGGATTCCTTTAAGGGGGAGGTAATGTCACACCCCGCAAATTTCAGAACTTTAAATTACTATATTACCCTTTGACTTTTGGTTCCGACTTAACCTTTTGACTTTATGACCTTTTATGGTCATATAAAAACGATTACCGCGTAGCAGGTAAATTTTTAAAACGTATTTAAATAATAAATCATAATTATTATTATTATCTCTCATTTACAAATTTATTTTTCAAACTTATTTGACTTGAAAACGAGAAGATATATGTTATTCCTAAGTAGACTTATCAAAAACGACCCACTAAATTACGTTTTCACGACTCGGACTCTAAAGCAATTTGATGTAAAACGACATTCTGGACAACTTTTCAGTTTCACCCGAGACACGAAACCTAGCAGAAAATGACTTAAATAGCCTCGCAAAGTTTTGAACATCGCACGCAACGCGTACCGACACAAGAATAATTAATTTTATATTTAATTATCACTTTTTGTTAAATAAAAATATTTTACATTTTATTCAAAAATGTTTGTTTAAAAACGCGAATGCTCAAATAAAAGTTTTATTTTTACGGACAACGCTTACCCATGATACCCAAATAAATAATAAACATTTTATAAAAACATTTATAAAATACTAGTCATGTAAATACTTTTTTTTATAGGAAAAATCATTTGGAACGCAACGGTGCAACTTTCGTGTTTTGAATCGTCCGTTAACTAGCTTAAACAGCCGAATCCCAATATGTTACAAAAAGATTACACTTTTGTCCCTATGGTAATATTTAACACATTAACCTTGATTCTATTGGGCCACTTGTCACATTCATATTCATTATACTTATGTGTATATAAACAAACCCTATTAGGGTTTCATTCATTCATAACTAGTCATAACACACACACTCTCCTCCTTATCCATTTTCTTTTTTTTTTTTTTATGGCGCCGTCCCTTTTTTCGGCAGATTCCGGCTTCGCCGCCGCTGAACCCACCTCTCATGCCTGCCACCACGTCTCCTCCATCATTCTTTTCTCCACGCCCTCCAACCGACTCACCTCACCATCAGCATTTTACGTAGCCGCCACCACCTGCGTTCCAACCACCTCTCATTATCCATCACACCGTCATTCATCTACTCCCATCATCACGCAGCCAACAACCACCTTCCGTTCTACACTTCCATGCTGCCACCACGCCACCCTCCTCCACCGTGGCCACACCACCATCTCCACACCACCTTCATCACCTCGTCTCCACCTCTCCACCATGACACAGATACCACTGTCACGCCACCACCCTCACCTCATCGTCACAGCCATACACCATCGTCATCATCCTCAGCCGCTACCACCGCCACCCTCTAAACCAACTCACCACCGCAACCACCTCCACCGAACTTCACTGCCACCCCGTCACCACCAAAACGAGTGCGTCTAGATCTGGGTTTTTGCACCATAAGGGTGCGTTTGGGTTGTAGCACCACTAGGGTGTGTTTGGTTCTGAAAACAAACCTCACAAGGGTGCGTTTGGCTGTGTAAAACGACCATAGGGTGCGTTTGGTTTCACAGCCTTCGGGTGTGTTTGGTTTTGGGGTTAACTGCCCCTAAGGGGTGTTTGTTTCTGGGTTTAAACGACAGTTAGGATGCGTTTGGTTTTTAAAACAACCCAGGGTGCGTTTGGTTTTTCATGCCGTAAAGGGGTGTTTGTTTTTCGCTGTTTTAGTAGCCGAGTAAGGTGCATTTGGTTGGCTGCGAAACAGCCGAGTAGGGTGTGTTTGGTTCATTGTTTAATAGCTAATGGGTGCTTTAAGTTTTCTCTAGTTTTTGTGTTTGGTTTTACTTTTTTTATTTATTATTTGATATTGTTTACTTATAAATGAGCACGCCGCGCGGATATTGCAACATTATTTGATTAAGGGGAAAATGTTTAATTTTGAATATGGGAACGTTGTATAAACGAATTGTCATGCCAAAACTTTCTAAAAATTCTTTACTTAGTATGTTACAAAAATTTCTATTATTTTTGAGAACCGATAAAAGAACGAGATATAGTTTTAATATTATTAATTTGTAATGATACAATAAACCGGTAAATAAACGAAAGCTATAATTTTACAAACGAGACTATTTGTTTAGTTAAAACGCGTGACGAAATTTTAAATTATAAAATATTATTTTATAATTCCCGACTAATAGACAAGATAATAACTTTTGTAAAATCTTTGAAAACGTTATTTACCTAATTCGTAACTTTAAAACGTGTGTTTACTTCTAAGCGAGAACTCTTTATTAAATTAATTAGTGATTTTTGAACACGTGTCGAATTATATTGTTACAATTATTTTTCTTACGTTTCTTATATAATACTTGTAAAGTATTATATATTGCGACTTATTCTTTTGGTTATTCGTCTTTATTATATAATTCATCATATAAATTATATAATTGTTTCTTTTTCATATGTATTATATACGGAATATGTTACATACTTTGCGTTGCTTTTCAATTTATTTTATTTAACCAACCACCAAACGCATACAACTTGAAACCTCAATCCTTCATCAACGTGTCGTGTTGATGTACTCATCCATCGGAAAACCCCAAATTCACCATCCAAAGCTAGTGGGTATTAGCCGTTAAGTTAAGCTGCATCTTCTTGGTCGAGCCGTTCCATTTTTCGTCTGCGATGTGCTTATGTAGGTTCCATGATCATTCAATCACAACCTTAATTATGATATATAGAATCAAGATGCAAGAAATTAAAGACTTTATTGATGAAAAGAGAGACAAAACATAAAAGGAGGCTAAACCTAATCTTGACAATGTATTGGTGTATGATGGAATGTCTTACCCTAGAAAAAGAAAAACAAGAGTATAAATACTCTAAGGGGGGCCGGCCTATGTAGGCTTTTGTAGGCCTTTTGCGGGCTTTTTCCTCAACGGCCCGTTTACATTACAATACATTAAATAACGAGCTATCAAACGTCATCTAACTTCGAGTGACCGAAACTTCTTTGTTAGACTTCAATTCTTTGTTTCTAACAATCTCCCCCTAGGAGAGGTCGCTCGAGATATGCACATCTTAATTGTAGATTTCAATTCTTTTCCCTCGAATCCAGCAGCGCTAATTATTTGAATTCTAGCATATACTGCCAGTGTCTTCAGCTCGTAGTCTTTTGGGGTTCTTCACTTGATGTATTTGTGCTTCAGTAGTAATCCAATCTTTGAAACTTGATCTTGATCTTCTAGACTGAATTACTTGTTTTGATAACTTTGATCTTGATCTTTGGATTCTTGATTATATGTGATTCTCGTTTCTTCAATTTTGCCATATGCTGAACTGTGGTCCGACATGCTCATATTTGTTGTAATCCTGAAAGCTTTTGTGATCTTTCTTCTTCTAGACTTCACGACTTTACATTTGAAGAAGTCATTGATTCAGAGGTTGCGGAAGCTTTGTAAATCATCTTTGTCTTGATTTCTTCAAATCTGGGTGTGAGCATGTGTCTTTCAACGGATTCTTTGAGTACGAACAATATAGTTTTTAGCAAACTATCAGCTATCAACAGATTTGATATGTCTTTACCATGAGCCGTTTGCTATGGACTGGTCAATGCTTTGTTGCAATAACAAGGTTGCATTGACTAACCCTTTATAGTTTTTAGCAAACTATCTGTTTATCAACAGATTTGATATGTCTTTACTAGAGGTTTTATGGATAGTCAATGCTTTGTTTGCAATAACAAGGTGACAAATGATACCTTATAGTTTTTTGCAAACTTATCAAGCTAGAGTATGTTATTTGATATCTATTTACCAGTAGCCGTTTGCTCTAGAGGTAGTCAACATTTGTTTTAGGAAAAACATGGTGAGTCGATTACATTCAATACGAATACTGCAATAATAATTTATTTGTGTGATCAGTAGATTCAATAAGTACCTTCTTGATATGTTTCCAGCTTAAAGCTTTAAGTCCTCAGTACGGAAGTACAGATTCCCGTATGCTTGGTGTTCTTAACCAGATGTCCGTAGACTTACACACTATGAGTATTTCTACTAATAGAATGATAAAGAGTGAGTCAGTACAGTTACTATTTGCTAACTATACCGTATAATTTCTTGTTCAGCGTTTTACTTCTTAATATACTTAAGTACCGTAGAAGACCAGTTGGCAAAACGTGATTTGAAAAAACATTCGATGTGCTTGTGTAAATTATTTAGGACACAACGAAAGTTTAAATCAGAATGCTCTGATGATGTTTTGAAAGATATCTCGAAAGATATGAAGTGCCTCACGGCTCTCATCAAACTCATACAAGTATTTGTAAGACGAGTCATTCTCACTAGTGGATACTGTCCGAAGACAAGTATATGAGTATTCTACGAATACCCTGGTGGTATAACATATCATTCCTTCGCATTCCTTAAGATCACTTTCCCAATCATGAAACAAAAGATTCTTTGTGAATTATCAAGATACTTGTGTATAACACAAAAGTTTTGGTACCTTGACATTTTTGAATATATTAACACTTTTACTCCCCCTACACATGTGCATCGATAATCGAAAGATGTTTTGCATCGGATACCACAGACCTATGTGAATGGTTCTTTTGAGTTATTGAAAGATCCGTTTAATAGCATGAAGGTGCTTGTCGGTAGGCTTTGCCTGATACCGAGCACACATACAGACAGCTAATACAATATCAGGTCTACTTGCACTTAGATACATAAGGGAGCCGACCATTCCACGAAAATGTGTAGGGTCTATGAGTTTTCCTCCCCTATCTTCATCTAGATTCGGACGCTCCGCCATAGGAGTGTCAATTGGGGTGCTAGTGTCAAAACCATATTTTTTTTAAATTTCAAGAGAATATTTTGACTGGTTTATGAAGATGCCTCTAGGATTCTGCGAAACTTGTAATCCTAGAAAGAAAGACATTTGTCCCATCATCGACATCTGAAACGTTGAATTCATTTCGTGTGCAAAAAGTTGGCAGGACTTAGGGTTAGTGGAGGCAAAGATAATATCATCAACATATATCTGCACAAGTAAAATGTGTTTGCCTGTTTTCCTGGTGAAGAGAGTTGGATCGACCACGCCCTTCGTAAATCCTGTTGAGATGAGATACTTGGAAAACTTGTCATACCACGCACGTGGAGCTTGCTTTAGCCCATAAAGAGCTTTCTTTAGCCGGTACACATGAGTAGGATGCTCTGGATCTACAAATCCTTCAGGTTGACTCACATAGACTACTTCATTCAGTTCACCATTCAGAAAGGCGGTTTTCACATCCATCTGAAAGATAATCATGTTCTGGCATGCTGCATTCGCAATGAAGAGTCTGATAGCTTCGATTCGAGCAACTGGTGCAAAGGATTCCTCAAAATCAATTCCAGCTTCTTGACGATAACCTTTTGCTACTAACCGAGCTTTGTTCTTCAACACTTCTCCATATTCATCCAACTTGATCTTGAATATCCATTTAAGTGGGATGATTAGAATATTGTCTGGAGATGGTACAAGTACCCATACATCAAGACGTTCGAACTCATGAAGTTCTTCTTGCATAGCCTCAATCCAGCATGAATGCTCTAAGGCTTGTTTATAGTTCTTTGGCTCGACATGAGTTAGAAACTCGTTGAAGAAACACCACATGGCATCTGTCTCTAGTTGTTGTCTAGTAGATACTGGACGATGTAAGTCGCCAATCACAGAAGGCTAAAGTGTGACCACGCAGACAGCGTATGAAGACATGAGTTGTGAAGAGCCCAATTCCACTCTATGTGAGCCTCCGGAGATGGTGCGGACCCCCTCCCCCCCTCCCCCCCCCCCCCCCCCCCCCCCCCTACCATTTCCCTCACCCCCCCGCCCCTCCCCTCGCCCCCCCCCTCACCACTCCTCCCCCACATGACAAATACAGACGAAAAACGACAATAGATGGCATATCATAACAATGGTAAAGTGTTAGATAATTGTGGTTTAACATACCAACAACCTTTCCAGTTGGTCAGAACACAATGGTATGTCATGTGTAAAAAAAAAATATAAGTTATACAGACCCCACGTCCACCCACACGACACACACAGTTGTTGGTCTCGAGTCGATTTAAGTACCACTCGTGTGGAGTTATCTATGCGCCGCTATGTGTGTTCGCCATCTAATATGACCCTTCTGTATCAGAGCAAGTCCAGCTCGACTGACCATGACGTCACGCTCTCACATACTCGTCATAGAGGCCGCTGCACAGAAATCTGGCACGACGCCTGCGCGCGTTCTTCCCCCGTATTCAACTGACACTCCTCATAATAAGACCACGACATCACAAAGCCTCGTTACTGATCAACAACATTCAATTCCACTATTGTGATCTGCTGCTCTCCTGCGTTCACACTTTTACTGGGAAAGATACGATGGTTCCGAGTGTGGCTCTTTGGCATAGGTTTGCGAGATTCAGTGGCAGGTTTGGTTCTTGTAGACAGATTCACAGGAACATTAGGCTGCTTGTTTTGTTGCAGTGATGGTTTCTGTGTGGGTCTAATTGAAGTCCTGGGGGGTTCCTGAAAAGTAACTTTCTTTTTCTTAGGCAACGGGGTTGGTTTCACCCAGTTGGCTCTTTTTGGAGGTGGAACGTACTTTGAAACTAGTTGGGTATACATCCCTGAAGCAAAGTAACTTGGGTTTCTCAGAGGCTGTAAATCCACTACTCATTTTGCCACTCAGCTCAGTTTTCAGTTTGGCATTCTCAGCAGTTAAGGCATTAATCTTTGCGGTGAATGTAGAACGTGAGTAAGCATTAGATTTCGACAGTTCTTCATAACGTCGTTTCAGATTCACATTCTCTGCCTTATACCCATCAATTTGAATTCTAACTGAAGTGAGCGCATCTTTCAACTGAGTTAGCTCAGTTTCTAAGGCCTGCTTATCGAAGCTACCTATAGTGGATCCTACATTCAACATTCTCGTGATGTTGATCTGAGTTTGCAAGTTTCTGATGGTGTCGTCTTTCCCTTGAAGCTGATCCTTTAACTTGTTAATTTCAAAAATTGCATTAGATGCAGTTGAGTTAGAATTATCACAAACCCTCTGGTTTTGAAGACATTCTTTATATTTTTGAAATTTAACTTGTAAATTAACGTGATTCTTTTCGATAAAGGCACAACGTTTTTCAGATTCATTAAGCATTTGTTGCTTCTTTAAAATCTCAGCTTTAAGTTCTACGACTTTGGAGTGTTCCCTATCGCAATTAGATCTAAGTTCTTCGCAAAGGCAATTCGAACTAGGGGGCACAACAATATCAGAAGCAAGCACAATAGAGCGGACGGTTTTGACTCAACGATTTGAGAAAGTTTTGACTTTAGCAACACATTTTCTTCTTCAAGCTCAGCATTCTGTTTGTTACGTTGAATAATGGTCTGGTCTAAATCATGTTTGACTTTATTACGTTCTAGACTAACCATTTCTTGTTTGCATCTTGCAAGCTCAGATCTTAAGGAGTCATTAACCAAGCTTTGTTCCTGATTAACCTTAAGGTGTCCGTCTAATTGGGTTCTCAAGTCATCTAAGATGGTAATTATGGATATCTCACCGGTTGGCGCAGAAGATACCTCAGTTGGAACATCTTGAACTTCGATGTCAAGTTGGTACTGATGAAACGGAATCGTATTATCATCAATATCTGACTCAACATCGGAGTCTAGGTGTTCTTCCTGATGCATCTCATGTGTCAACAGATGATTTAAATTATCAAAGATTTGATTTGTATCGGTGTGTACCTCATTGACTTGACTGATAGTTGCACCATTGGTTCCACTTGTGGATGACAAGTTAGCCATGAAAGCTGCTGCTGCAAGAGGTCCTTCATTTACATCAGAATCGTACGCGTCCTCATGGCTTACTTCGAACATGTTGGTAGTTGTAATAGCCAGTGGCTGATCATAAGGAGCTGTACATTCTACATCAGCAAGGAATGCTTCGGCTTCAGCATCTAAAACTGTTCCTTTCTCCTTAGCTTCCAATAACATCATCTTGTCCTTGAAGTACTGAGAGTCTTTTACTCTCTTTTTCTCCTTACACTGCCTAGATACGTACCCTTCTCCACATTCCATGACTTGCAGAGTTTACACATTTGTTACAAGTTTTGCACACAGATTCAGAATTCGAATTAATTACAACACGCTTAGAGCTAATGCTAGAATCAACCCGATTTACTTTTGTCCAAACTGACTTATTTGTCCTAAGGCGTACTTCTACTTCCTTCTTATTCTCCTTCTTAGCAGGCAGGATCCTATTTTTCTTTGTATTGCTTCTAGGCTTTGATCCGCTTGCTTCAGTGGAATCGTTTACTCCTGTAGAGGGAAGCACAGGAATATTAGTCTGTTGAACTTTCTGGTGCACTTCGTGTTTCTGTGTGTTGCTAGATGAAGTTCCTGGTTTATCACTA
>BQNB010087580.1:0-12139 GCA_026074375.1 Tanacetum coccineum | reverse complement strand
CCAACACGTAGAGCATAGGGGTGTCAGTAGGGTCGGGTTGACCCGACCCGAACCCGATAAGCCTTATCGGGTCGGGTTAAATCGGGTTTAAAAGACTTATCGGATTGGTTTGACCCAAACTCGATAGTATTATAGGGTCGGGTTCGGGTTATGTTATTTCTCTTATCGGGTTATCGGGTCAACCCGATAACACCTGATATCTTTAAAGTCCTTTTTTTACCTGTAAGTTTAGCCACAGTGAGCATATTTCTAATAAAATATATTACCACAAGCCAAATATATTACTTATGTACGTGATCAAATTGATTATCTAGATAATTACGATGTACCTTAAATTATCTCAACATTGGTCTCTAACTCTTCGTAGTGTCATCTTCTATGTCTACCCATCACGACCCACAAACTTGTTTCCTCCTTATGTGCACTAACATTGGTCTAGTGGTATGGCGTTGGCCACCACTCTCACAGCCACATTTTTATGCAGGAAACGTAAATCGGTAAACAACACCACCATCAAACATACCCAATTTGAAGTTAAAAGTTAATAACCTGATTGTTTTTAACCCCTCTCTTTCCTTCTCCTGTTCAGTATTCTCAAGCAGCAACCATTTGTTTGTTTTCCTTATAGTTATCGCCTTTGCATCCCACTCATCTTTAAACTTAATACTACACCTGTAACTATTAATATGATGGAATTAGGACAATGCAGATAAATTTTTACATATAACAGTTAGCAAAGTTTTTGTTACTATTAGTAACCATATCATATATACATACATTTATTGTTAACTGGATTAGCTGATACATTTTTGGTGATAGAGCAGCCTATACTTTCAATCGTTGCTCTATCAACAACAACGCTAGCCGATACACGTCTACTACTGATTGTAGCAACATTAGCAGGAGCATGTATTTGTCCCATATCCCTGTTGCGTTGTTTCTTGTTTTGAACAACATGAGTTCCAATTATATGTTTTTATGTCAGCGACTTACTGTTGCAGACAACGGTTAACTTCCTTTTCCCCCTACGGGCTCTATTCCAAGTTTCATGTCAAGCACAATCTGAATAGTTACAAAAAAATGCAATGATGAGTAGAAAAGATAGCTTACCGGAATGCTAGACTTTTCTTCTTCCTGCTTATTACCGTAATCATTCTTCTCTTTCAAGGCTTCTTGTTCTATAACTACTTCTGTATCTCTACATAGAGTCAGAGTCGCGATAATGAGATGATCAATTCTGATATGTACTTCTTAGATATCAACTTAAGATCCAATAAGAAGTACTAGTTCATACAAAAGGATACTCAACATTGAAGAATGAGAATTGACATGTAGAACTGGGATTTGTTATTAGAGAATGAATTGTAGTTACAGAGTAGTATGATTACAAGATAAATGAAATGTAAATGACGATTACAATATTTATAGAGTGGAAATGAAAAAATGAAAATGGGCGGGAAAGTCTGTTGCTAACAGACTTTTGAGTTATGTTGACTTTTCTTGACTTTTGAGTTTGACCATTTAAGAACATATCAATGCCTCCTCCTTCAAACATTGCTTGTCCTCAAGCAATTAAACATTCAAATTGAAGTGAGGAAATCTTTCAGCTATACTGTCATAGGATTCCCATGTTGCATTAGCTAAAGTTCCATTTACCCACTGAATCAAAACATAGATAGTTGCAGCATTCCCTTTCCTGGTCATTCTCCTATCCAAAATAGCAAAAGGCTCTTCAGTAATCAAACCATCACTGCTGATCTATGATAACTGAGTAGATGATAAAGGTAAGGGCCCTTTATAAGGTTTTAACTGTAAAACATGGAACACTGGGTGAATTCGAGAAGTGCTTGGCAGTTGCAATTTATAAGCCACCTTAATTACCCACCTTCTTTTCAACTAAAAATGGTCCAAAGTATTTAGGAGAAAGCTTGTGTTGTTTTCCTTGTCTGATAGTTGCTTGCCTGTAGGGCTGTAATTTCAAATACACCCATGCCTCCTCCTCAAAGTCTCTATCACTTCTGTGCTTATCATCCAAACTCTTTATTCTGTCATGAGACCTCTTAATGTGGAACTTCATTAAAGCAATTACAGATTCTCTAGCAGTCAAGGACCTATCCACAGCTTCTACCAAACTGTCCCTCTTAGAGTAAGTGATGTGAGTAGGTGGTGGTTGGCCATAAACAACTTTATAGGAAGTTGTCTTAAAGGTAGTGTGATATGAGGTGTTGTACCAATACTCTGCTAAAGGAATCCAATTTACCTATTCTTTTGGCTTGTCTCCACACATACACCTTAAGTAACATTCTAAACTTCTATTGACTACTTCTGTCTGACCATCACTTTAAGGATGATAGGCAGTAGAAGTATGTAGTTTCACTTGTAGCCAATGTTGCAAAAATCGCGAGTCGCTAGCCGGGCGGTCGACCACCTTGTAGCCTGTAATCGGTCAAGGCGTGATTAATCGGTTTTGCAAATTTTATATATAAATTTTAAAGTTACTTGTATGAGATGGATACAACACTTAAATACACTAAAATTAAATGAGTTCAAAGTTACATTGTTCAAAACATAGACATAGATAATAAAAGTTAACAATTCAAAGTCACATTGTAAAAAAAATGTTTGACTTTCGTTGACTGATTAGGCCGATTTGATCGATTTTTTTCCGATTTGACCGATTTGACCGATTTTTTTACCGATTTTTAACCAGACCGATTTTTCACCTGATTTGCCTTATTTTCCAAGGTGTATGGCCGAGTAGCGATTAATCGGCGATTACAAGGCCGCCTAGGCCGATTTTTGCAACATTGCCTGTAGCAGAGAGAACAATTCATTTTAAAATCTACTCATGAACACTGCATCTCTATTACTGACAATGATTTGTGGTAATCCATGTAGCCTATAGACAATATATAAGAAGGATTGAGCTACTTGAATTGTTGTATAAGGATGAGTGAGGGGTATGAAGTGATTGTACTTGCTCAACCTATATATAATGACCATGATAACTGACCTTCCCCTAGACATAGGTAAGCCATCTATAAAATCCATGGAATCTCAGTCCATACACTTGTTGGTATTGACAATGGTTGTAACAAGCTTGAGTAAGGGACCAATTTAGATTTGAATTTTTAACAAGTATCACATTATCTGATAAATTGTTTTATTAGTTTTCTCATTTTTTCCAATATATCAAAGCACTCATTCTTTTGATTGTTTCCTGCTTTCTAGAGTGTCCACCATCTGGCCCACAATGGAAATACTTCATTAAGTCACTCTTTAAACTTTCATCATTGTTGATCACCAGTTTTCCCTTCCTTAAAAGTTGTCCATTTGACCAATAGCAGTGTTTGGAAGAGCTTGAATGAGACTGTAACTTTTCAATCTTTGCTTTCAACTTAATGTCCTCATGTTATCATTGTTTGACCCTATGACTCGCGCAAACTCATCCCTCAATATGTACCAATAAACATAAATACACAACAAGGTTCAGAATCCGCGAGACCAATTAAACCGGAAGCAGTATAGGGTGTTCCCGGGTCATTATGTCCCAACGAGGCTGGAATGGAAAATCGAAAGACGATTGATGATTGGTGTTTGAATATGACAAGGAATGATTGAATGCTAAAACTAGTAAGCAAATGCACATAAAAATAAGCAAAGAAAATAAGCTGGAACAAGAATAAAAGCTAGGAATGGCAAAAACACTTAAAACTTTTACACAAAGGCATAAATAAGCTCAAATAAGCTTAAGACAAATCAAATAAGCTAAACTAACTCTAAATAAGCAAATTCAAAAAGCAATTATAGCAGGCAAAGCAGGAGAAACTCAGTAGTACTAACAACAGTACTAACGGTATTAACTACCAGTACTAACTCTCAGTTAGTACTGCTAGCTTCAAGTTAGTACTGTTAGGCTAATAAAACACAAAGAAACAAGAAATAAGCAAATAAGCTAAAACAGAAAGTTAACTACCCAAAATAAGCACTTAAGCATACGAATAAGCAACCAGAATAGACTATAATGATAAATAAGCTAGAAAACCAAAAAAACTGATAAACTCTTAAAATTATTTTGAAAAGGCAAATAAGCTAAGTAAGCTCTACTAAAGGCAGCAAACAAAAATGGGCTTAATCTACTCTAAAAAGCTAAGAAAATCTTAAATAAGCAGAAATAATAAGCTGATAAGCTAAAATGAACCACCAGTACCAACAGTTTTAACTACCAGTACTAACTTAGAGTTAGTACTGCTAGCTTGAGTTAGTACTGCTAGTGAAAAATCCAAGAAAATGAACCAGCAGTACTAACTTAGAGTTAATACTGCTTGTTCTAAACACCCCTTAAAAATCATTTTTCTTTTAAGCTAATTAAAAACAGATTATCAAATAACAAATTAAAACACTTATAAGCAAATTTCAATTAATAATAAGCACTTAAATAAGCTGAATTAGTCTAACAGTTTTAACTCCTAACTAGCAGTTTTATCAAATGAACTAACAGTACTAACTAAGGAAGTGATACAAACTATTTTAAAACTAACAATTAAGCAAGATAAGCACTAAACATACTGATAAAGCTCAAATAAGTAAACATAAGTATCAAATAAACACTAATAAGCAGTTCTGTAGTACTTAAGAGAAATAAGAGAAAGAGAAACTTACAACACCCTTGCTCAAAACAGGGCTAAACAATGAATCTACAAGCTCTAGCTTGCATAAAACAAGCTAGTAGTGTCCATAAGCCCATCCAGAACTGGCTTATCATCCATAAAATAAGCTGTGGTGTATTTGAGAGTGATTTTCTCTTAACTACTTAACTTTTTAGTTTTACTTAATGAAAACAGCTTTGGTATATAAGCTGTGTTGAGAGCTTTTGTGAAAACAAAACAGCACAATGAAGAAACTTATCACTTGGGATTGTAAATTGATTTACAACTTCAAATTTGCATTAAAACTTGAAAGTGTTACAAAGCTGAAAGTAAAAGCTGTAAATGACTTAAAATAAGCTGAGTGATATTAAAAATTAAGCTAAGATAAAAAAAACTAACTAGTTAAAACTAAGATTGCCTCCAAGGCTTACAAAAGGCTTTATTTATAGCCGAAGTCTTCACCTCTTGGACTTGCAGCTTGTGCTTCTTTTCTGAGAGCAAAAACTAAGTGTGCTTGTTGTGTGAGGGGATTCTTAAGCAAATCCCAGCCTTCAATTTCTTTTGTGCTTCTTTGGAGTCAATCTCAGCCATTGAAAATACTTGGGAATGGTGTAGGATTGCCAACATGGCACTTATACAGCTAGGGGGGAATAGTAGGGTGGTTGAAATGATTTTGGCTAGGGTGTCAAGTGGTTTTGCAGGGGAGAAGGTATGGGACGACATCCAAGTTATAACTGGGTTTTGTTAGGGCGGGAAAGAAGGCTTTTGGGTAAGTAGGCAGTTTTGTCCCCTCAAGTTATATAACTTGAATGCAATCTTTGCCCGGTTTGCAATTTTGACCCTTGTCTTTTAATTCTTGTAATACAACTTGAGGTTTGGTAATTTTTAGTCCCTCAAGTTGTATTTTCTTCACTTGGTTGACCTTTGACTTTGTCCTTTCCATTCCGTGCTTGGTTTTGTTTGGTTTTGGCTTTCTTTTTGGTCCTGCTCTTGAATATCCATTCCTGCACAATACAAATGCAAAACATACAAATACGATGTATCTTTGGTACGTTTTTAGTCATTTAAGTCCGTTTTTAATGGAAAATGGTATGTGTAATTAAGCACATACCAAAATCCCCCATACTAAGGTATTGCCGTGTCCTCACGCAATGTTATGAAGTAAACACTTAAGAAAACCAAGAATCTCGATCCCCCTCGACTAATAACCTCGAAAAGTAGCTAAGTGTTCATGAAGGGGAAACAAAGAATCAATAGCTTCGACAACTCCCATTTTCACCATTTTTTATGTACACTAACTATCCCTAATATTTTTGGATTTTAGTTCTATGGGAGACATTACATTGTTCTTGGGATTACAAGTGCAGCAGAAGAAGGATGGCATATTATTAGTCAAGATAAATATGTTGTTGAAATTTTAAAGAAATTTGGGTTTACAGAAGTTAAGACTGCAAGCACACCAATGGAAACTCAAAAGCCTCTGCTCAAGGATGAAGATGGTGAAGAAGTGGATGTGTCAAAATGGTATAGAGGTCAATGATTGGTTCATTAATGTCTAATACATCTTCAAGACCCTACATCATGTTTGCAGTGTGTGCCTGTGCTAGATACCAAGTCCATCCAAAAGTTTCACATCTTTATGCTATGAAAAGGATTTTTAGATCTTGGTATTAACTTAAAATTGCTCTAGTTTCATGTTGTAGATGTTCATATCATTGATTAACTGAGTAAATCTTAAGTAATAGTGATGAAGTGATTCCCCTTGATGTGAGCAAACTTATCAAATGTTTTTTCAATGAAGTACCTTCTATTAGAAGATGAACTCTCTCTCATAGATCCGTGGTAACTCTATGATGATTCACAAGTGAATAGATTTCAGTTGGTAGTCCTTGAAGAATGATATTGATTGCCTTTATATTACAATCAGCTTGAATTTTTCTGTAGCAGACAATTCAGCATATTTCTTTGTTCTGATCACCCCATTTTCTTCAATTGTAGGCCAAATGAGTAGACCATGTTCAACGGATTCAAGTAGGGGTGAGCACGGTCCAAGGACCGGACCGGACCGGCCTTGGACCGAGACCGAAACTAGCCAAAATGGCGGTCCGAGGACCGGACCGAAATGGTACGGTCCGGTCTGGGTCGGTCTGGTCCGGGTCGGTCTTGGGTCCGGTCCGGTCCTACACGGCTTAATCTTCGGGTTTTTGGTCAGACCGGACCAGACCGACCGGACCGAGGACCGATTTGGCCTAAAACACCGGACCGCGGACTGGACCGAAATACCTTCGGTCCGGTCCGGTCGGTCCGGTTCGGTCCGGTCCGGTCGACGGTCCGATATGCTCACCCCTAGGTATAATTAATACTATGTTAATTGTGTAAGTTGCTATGTCTTGTGTTTTCTTGGTTTTTGGACTAACATTTTGCAGGAAAAGCAAAGAAAAGTGTTAGATTGATGATGGAAAAGCTGTTTGGAATGGAATTGGAGTTAATACTGGTGACTCAAAGTTAATGCTTCTAGGCATAACTTACTACTGATGGTTCTAAGTTAATGCTGCTAGACATACACTTACTACTGCTGGGTTACTACTACTGGGTAGGGGTGAGCATATAGGACCGGAGACCGGACCGAACAGGATCGACCGGACCGCGGTCTGGTCCTCGGTCCGGGGTTTTTGTTAGTTTCGGTCTCGGTCTCGGTCTGGTCCGGTCCGGGCTTACCAAAAACCCAAAGATTACGCCGTGTAGGACCGGACCGGACCGAAGACCGACCCAGACCGGACCGTACCATTTCGGTCCGGTCTCGGTCCGGCGTTTTGGACCAAGTCGGTCCTCGGTCCGGTCCGGTCTTGGCCGGTCCGGTCCGGTCTTGGACCTATGCTCACCCCTACTACTGGGTGAAAGTTGATGCTATTGAGGGTATTTTCATAAATACTTCAATTAAGGGTTTCAATCAGTCATTTAATCGATTTCATACTTTCGTAAACTCTCTAATCACAAACCCTAACTCAATTTTATCATCCATCATCAAAACCCAACACAAATGACGATCCTAAAGTTTGCAGATACTCATACATGGTCGCATTTTTGTCTAAACCCGCTGAAAGTGATGGGTTTGAACAAATTGTGGATTTTCTGAATGCATAACCTATAAGATATGCATTAACGGTTAATCCCACTATATATATCTCTTGCATTGATCAATTCTGGTCTACTGGCATGGTCAAAACTATCAATGGGGAAGTATAGTTCCATGCCCTAGTAGATGGCAAGAAGATAATTATCTCTGAAGCATCTGTGAGAAAAGATCTTAAACTAGAAGATGAGGAAGGTATTGATTGTTTACCAAACTCTACCATTTTTGAACAACTTGCATTGATGGGATATGAGAAAATTTCACATAGAGTCACTTTTTAATAAGTCATTATTCTCTCCATAATGGAAATTTCTTATTCATACTATTCTACAATGGCCTAAGTTTAAGGACTACTGCTTGGAATGAGCTTTAGTAGTTCTATGGCATCTGCACAATTATTGTTTGGCTACAAATCTGAAGTTTAAACTTCATAATACATTTTTGAAAGTATGTTTAGAAAATTGGATAAGGTGTCTGGGAAATTTTTGGATGTATCAAGGTTTGTACAAGTGTTTTTTGAGCAACAACTTGATGGGCTGCCAACTCATAAGAGAATTTATAAATGCACCCTCTTCACACTAAGAAGATTTTTGGAAATAATAGAAGGGCGGCTAGGAAAAGGTTTTTATGGTAGAGTAACACATTTATTTTTTTCCAAAAGTATGTACAAAACCAATCAGAATTGGTTGAAGGTTTCAGCAAATCAATGATCTCCATTCACACAACCCACCATATTCAACAATCTTATCAACCACAAATGGTACACCAAAAAACAGGGAAGCCCTAAAAAGAAAGGACATATAAGTGTCACCTTTAGCCTATGATCCTAGTGACAAGGTTGCTGATGTCGAGGCTATCCATATAGGAATGGAGTTGGGTTGACAGTGTTGGGTGAGGTCTGCCACGAGTGACTTCTATTAGAAGCAGAGCAGGACAGTGGTAACATAACTAAGACCTAATCCAAGGCAACACCTAATAAATCTAGTTCTCTAGGAACTACTTCAGGTGGTGGTCCCAGGTGCCAAGAAACCATAGGGAATACTATTTCTCAAACTATGTTTGAGAATGTATCTAAACTTTCCAATGATTCACTGCTCGTAAGAGGTAACACACTTCAAAGTGATGAGGATAGACTTAATCTTAATTAATTGATGGAATTGTGTACCACTTTACAAAAGAAGGTTCTTGATTTGGAGAAGACAAAGACCACTCAATCTAATGAGATTGCTAGTTTGAAAAGGAGGGTCAAGAAGCTTAAAAAGAAAAAAAGTCCAAGAACTCATAAGCTGAAGAGACTATACAAAGTTGGTTTGAGTGTTAGGGTAGAATCCTTTAAAGATAAAGAAAGTTTAGGTGAGGATGCATCCAAACAGGGGAGGATTAATGTTATTGAAGCAGATGAAGACATTACCCTGGTTAATATTCAAGATGATGTTGACAAAGAAATGTACGATGTGGGTACTGTGACTGGTGATGAGGTGTTTGCAGAACAAGAAGTTGCTGCTAAAGATGTGAATTTAACTATTGATGAAGTTACTTTGGCTCAAGCACTTGCAGCTTTGAAAAGTGTAAAACCCAAGGTAAAAGGGGATGTTATAGAAGAGCAAAATGTACCAGTTAATGCTGCCAATGCTTCAACAAAGGTTAGTACTACTGCAACAACTGTTACAATAACTACTGAAGAAATTACTTTGGCTCAAGCACTTGAAGCATTAAAAACTTCAAAACCCAAGGTGAAAGGGATTGTTTTTCAAGAGCCATCTACAACAACAACAATAACAACAATTTCTTCACAACAATCACAGGACAAGGGTAAAGGAATAATGATAGAAGAACCTGTGAAGCCTATGAAGAAGAAAGTTCAAATCATGCTTGATGAAGAAGTTGCTTTAAAGTTACAAGCTGAATTTGATGAAGAAGAAAGACTTGCAAGAGAGAAAGCTGAAAAAGAAAAAGAAGCCAATATTGCTTTGATTGAAGAATGGGATGATATTCAAGCAAAGATTGATGTTGATCATCAATTGGCTGAAAGATTGCAAGCACAAGAACAAGAAGAGTTGTCTGATGCAGAAAAGGCTACATTATTTCAACAACTCTTAGAGAAAAGAAGAAAGCATTTTGCAGCTAAAAGAGCAGAAGAGCAAAGGAAAAAACCACCAACCCAAGCTCAACAAAGAAAAATCATGTGTACTTACCTGAAGAATATGAAAGGAAAGAATCTCAAAGACTTGAAGAACAAATCTTTTGATTCTATTCAGAAGATGTTTGACAGAGCTTTCAAGAGGGTGAATACATTTGTTGACTTCAGAACAGACTTGGTGGAAGGTAGTTCAAAGAGAGCAGGAGAAGAGTTAGAACAAGAGAGTACTAAGAAGCAGAAGGTGGATGAGGATAAAGACACAACAGAGCTTCAAAGTCTAATGGATGTCATTTCAAATGAAGAAGAGGTTGCAATTGATGTTGTACCTTTAGCTACTAAGTCTCCAAAGATTGTTGGCTAGAAGATTCAAGAAGGAAAAAAATGCTATTATCAAATAATAAGAGCTGATGGAAAGTCTCAAATGTACAGGATCTTTAGTCAAATGATTAAAAGTTTTGACAGGGAAGATTTGGAAGACTTGTACAAGTTGGTAAAAGCTAGATATGGATCAACACGACCAGTGGAAGACTTGGATTTGGTATTATGGAATGATTTGAAGACAATATTTGAACCACATGTAGAAGATGAAGTCTGGAAGTTGCAAAAAAGGTATAAAGTTTTGAGCTGGAAGCTATTTGACTCATGTGGAGTACATTGATTGAGGATGCAGTCTATGCAGATTTACATGCTGGTAGAAAAGAGATATCCCTTTACACCACCTATAATTACAGATATGCTAAACAAGAAGCTTCAGGTTAATTATTTTAGTGAAATGGCATATTAGCTTCTTAAACTTCTCACAACACAGCTTAAGAATCAATGAAGTGTTTGGAAGCATCCTCCTGGTGATTATGGAGCTTTTAATGGAGAAACTTGATGATTTTGGAGATAAATATCAAGTTTAGGGGAGGATTGCTGGGATTAAAAGCCTTCTTAATATTGCTAGTATTACTGCTGCTCATATCAGAGTTAATGCTGCTTAGTTATGTTAGTACTGCTCAAGAACTTTAGAGAAAAATGCTAAGTGTTTACTACTGCTAGTGTAAAGTTACTACTGGTAGTGCATATTAGTGCTGCTCAGAGACTTAGAAGAAAAACTGCTAAGTAGCTACTACTGCTAGTACAAAAGTTACTACTGTTAGTACAAAGTTAATGTTGTTGAAGGTGTTAATGCTGCTAGTGAAGAAGTTAGTTCTACTGAGTTAGTTAGTACTACTTATGTGATTTATATGAGTTATTTGTGTAAAAGATATGTATAACTTTATTGTTTAAAAGATTTGATATTCTTAGGAAAGTATTGTAAGCCGAGTAGGACTCCTTGGTGTATAAAAGGAGGTCCTAAGGAATAGAGATTGATGTACCAAAATCAAAATCAATCTTAGTCTTAGCTTCAAGGTCTTTGTAACCCTAATACTTTGAGAATATTCGTGTTATTATAATACTGGAGCTTGTTTGTTGAATTATATGTTCTAAGAATTACTGTTCCATTGATAATTCTTCTCAATATTAAAGATTAGATTTCGCATAATCTTTAATACATTCAAACAAAGCTTCTACTATAGTTGTGTTAGATTTATCTAATATAACTAATCCTTATACAAGCTTAAGGAATTCGATCCATTGAAGTGGGATCAACATATTATTTGATATTTATCAAAGAATTATACCCGGTTGCTTACGGAACAACAAACAAGATTGAAGGACAATGTATTATATGGTGAGTTATATGTCATGTTTGCATAGTAGATATCATACAAAAGCTATAGAATAGAGGAGAGGAGCTAGAGAGTATTTTTATCATTTTCAAAGTTTTTCATTCTAAAGGGAAAATAGAAATGGGAGGGAGAAGTGAAGTTTACAAAATGTAAAGAATTGTATAAATACCCCTTCCAAATGGGTATTTATACTTATTGTTATTCCTATTCTATTTTCCTAACTTTAGTCAAACCTTGGTCAACTTTACTTAACTTTGACCAAGATAGACTTTATTATATTATAGTTACTAATAAAACTATAAAACTAAATAAAACTATCCAAAGACTATACAAAGACCAATTTGTTTAATAATAAACACTTTTCTTAAACCTAACAATCTCCCCCTAAGAGTTGATTATTACAGACGCTTCATCGTCAGCAAAATTGGTCTTCCTTTCACAAAGGATTCCCATCTTCTCATTTGCTGTCGATTACCAAAATATATTGTCACCCTGTTTCTCC
>BQNB010087579.1:0-27888 GCA_026074375.1 Tanacetum coccineum | reverse complement strand
TTCAAACGTCATCAAGATGAAGAACGAGGCATGAACTGATGTGGACAGACATCATGAGACAATGGGGACCAAGGCTTGAACTGCTGTGATCAAGCGTCATCAAGATGAAGAACGAGGCCTAAACTATTTTGTCCAAACATCTTCTGACAAAGAAGACCGAGGCTTAAACTGCTGTGTTCAAACATCATTTGAAGCATGTTCATCAGATTTGAATTCCTTAAACTCCTGACGTATGAGATATCAGTCTTTTTGGTAACCCAACTCTGAGTCTTTCCTTTAAAGGATTGACAGATGTACCTGCACTTGAGTTAGAAGTACCTGCACTAAAATAAAGAGTTTGATTGCATTCATATGGGTTAGTGATATCATCATTTGAACCATTTGGAGGTTCACTGTCAACTTTGGTTGTGCTATCTCTGAACACCTTTCCAGTAGGTATCCACCTTAAGACGAACTGTCTTGAAATTCTACCCATTGGTTTTCCACTAAAGACAAGATCTAGGAGTGTGTGGTTCTCATGCACATCGGAAACTTATTGAGAGAAAACTTGTCCCTATACCATTCTGCCTACAGGTTTAATGAGTGTGGTTCTTGGTTCAACGGATTGTTATTTCTGATCTTGGGGGGGACAGTTGTTTATCTGTTTTCCGGATAATCTCCTTCGGGACTCTTCGGACTCTTTTCAGATTCTTGATTCTTGATTCTGGATAAGCTGCGACTCTTTTTCAGACCTAAGGAGAGCATCATCAAGTTTTTGTCCTAGATATTATATCAACATAGCCGTAGGAACTTGGGATTTAATTAAAGCCAAAACATTAGTAGAGTGATCAGACTTCTTTACTTCAGACATCTCTTGCTCCAATCTTGCCACTCTTAGCTGAAGTGCGATGAATGGAGTGATCTCTGGGAGAGATGGGGTGATTGTTGTAGCTTCTGTATTGATTGGAGGAGGTGTGACCAGTGAAGAAGGTTTAGGATATGAGAACTCAGTGAAGGAGCATCAACTGGAGATTGACGTGACAGTTTGATGACTTTGATCAGGTATGGTGGAATCAGACTCATCTACAACTTTAGATTTCTCCTGATCAACTTCGGTTGGTTTGTCATAAAGAAATTGATCCCCAAAGTTATCAGTGTCTTCGAGATTTTCATGATGAAATCGAGCAGAAATGAACTTTACTGAATTATCATCGATGACACGTTTCGTCCTATTATGGCTTCAGTTTTTATAAAACCTTTGGGTAGGCCTGTAGACGAGGATTCATCATCCATGTGCTCATGGTATGTCCAGCAAGAAAAAAAAAGGAAACAAAAAACCCATTTAATTTTACAGAGATCTTATCTATCCGTCTTCTTTTATGGCTCAGGTCTGGTGCCAGCAAAGCCTCATGTGCTTTCCTCATTAGAAACCCCTGGCTTGGATCCAGTCCTTCACTTGAGACTCTATAAGACGACTGTGGACTCATCAAGAACCCTTAGTATATTAACCAGTTCCTTCATTTGAGCTCCAGTTCTAGGCTGTCAATGCTCATTTTTCTTGCTTTCCTTGAGAGCTTCATTATGTTACAGCCTCTTTTTTAGCAGTAGTAAGAGTTTGAATACCCTTTGAGCTTCTTTAGATGAATCAGAAGACCTCTTCTTGACACAGATAAAGGAATCTCTGAAGCAATACAAGACTGTCTCTTTGTGTGGGCTCTGGGTTCAGATTCAGACACAATTCTGCATGGTAGCTTGACTTCTCTTGCAACAGCTTCTTCTTAGCTTCAGATAAGCTGATAGTTTAACCCTAATTCCAAAGCTAAGTTCTGGTTTAGGACGAATTTTCATGCATGATGATCTCTAAGTACCTTCAAAGAAAAGATCAGCACACAGTGTAAGCCATTTTTTCATCAAGTTTGAAATCCTATAAACCCCGAGTCTTTGCATCATGAGTTAGAGAATTCAGAACAGCTGAATTAGATAAAGGGAATAATGCTGATGCAGTGAATGCCAAACTCTAAGTTTGTGTTCTTGAATATCACTGAAATGTGGAAGATAGGAATTCTTCTTAACTTCTGTATAGATCTTAGAGAAGGTTCCCATTCAATCGTAACTGTTCTGACAATGAAGGGACTGTTCATCTCAACTTGTAGGTTTAGGTGTAAGAATATTCTCTTCTGCCATCATAACTGTTAAAGAATATCAACAAAGATAGACAAACATAGCATATAATCAACGTTAGATAAAGATGTTCGCCTTGAGTTTGACATAGCCCTTGGATATTAGTATTACACGAAGATAAACCATATTAGAGTCCTGGACATTGTGTTAAGTCAACATTGCCAAACCTTGGTCATGGTCTAAGGATTATCTGATAGGCTCAATGACAATTAACTAAGCCGTATGAGAGTCAACAAGACAAATGGTCCCTTTGGAATAGTCCTAAAGTTTATTGGGCTTATTGGGCCAAGACAGGACACTAGCCTAAGACGGCCCCCTCCCCAACAGATACCAGAACCGCCATGCAAGTAACATTCCGCTCATCAGAATAAGCAGCCGCTAACTAACATTTAAGCAAGACCCAAGGCATTTTAATTATCTTAATCTCCAACAACAAATTTAACACCCTAGACAGATTTAGCACCTTACAGATTTAACACCCTATACTTTCACCCTACACTTTCAACATTTGACCATTTCATACACATTTAGAGACCAAGTTAAACCATATCGATCACATTTGATTCACTATTCTCCCCTTCAAAATTTGCATAATCGATTCCATATTTTGATCTAGTGATTTATACTACAAGCTAATTGTACATTGGTCCCACTTAATAACGAACAATGCATGGGAAAATATGAAGCTTGTTAATGAAATGTCAACAAGAAGATTTCTCTTCTTTTGAAGATAAAGCGCACTGAAGCGTACACTCTCCTTTTCTTTGAAAAACTGGTTTCGTACAGAAGAATACGAAAGCCATCGACTTGAGCTAACAAACATTGAGTGTTTCGAAAGTAGCTCAAGACCGAAAAGATTTCTCTTTTCGTTATTAAGGATAAATGCACTAACACGTACATTTTCCTTTTATCTGAAGATGGGGTTGCAATCTAACATTTGATTACAAGCCATTACCATGAGCTCAAAACTTGGAATGTTTTGTTATATTAGCTCATGACCGAAAAGATTTCTCTTTTCGTTGTCAAGGATAAATGCACTGACACGTACACTTTCCTTTTCTCTGAAGGCGTACACCTTTCTTTACTTTAAGGAACAGGGCTTGAAGAGATGCCAACAGACGCCATTTGACATTAAGGAACGAGGTTTGAACCGTTTTGTTCAAACGTCATCAAGATGAAGAACGAGGCCTGAACTGATGTGAACAGACATCATGAGACAATGAGGACCGAGGCTTGAACTGCTGTGATCAAGCGTCATTTGAAGCATGTTCATCAGATTTGAATTCCTTGAACTCCTGACGTATGAGATATCAGTCTTTTTGGTAACCAAACTCCGAGTCTTTCCTTTAAAGGATTGACAGATGTACCTGCACTTGAGTTAGAAGTACCTGCACTAACATAAAGAGTTTGATTGCATTCATATGGGTTAGTGATATCATCATTTGAACCATTTGGAGGTTCACTGTCAACTTTGGTTGTGCTATCGATGAACACCTTTCCAGTAGGTATCCACCTAAGACGAACAGTCTTGAAAATTCTACCCGTTGGTTTCCACCTAAGACAAGATCTAGGAGTGTGTGGTTTCTCATGCACAGCGGAAGACTTATTGAGAGAAAACCTTTGTCCTATGCCATTCTGCCTACCAGGTTTATGAGTGTGGTTCTTTAGTTTAACGGGATTGTTGTTTGTGATCTTGGGGGACTGTTGTTTCTGTTTCTGATAATCTCCTTCGGACTCTTCGGACTCTTTTCAGATTCTTGATTCTTGATTCTGGATAGACTCGGACTCTTTTCAGAACCTTAAGGAGAGCATCATCAAGTTTTGTTCCTAGATATTTATCAACAGCCGTAGGAACTTGGGATTTAATTGTAGCCAAAACATTAGTAGAGTGATCAGACTTCTTTACTTCAGACATCTCTTGCTCCAATCTTGCCACTCTTAGCTGAAGTGCAATGAATGGAGTGATCTCTGGGAGAGATGGGGTGATTGTTGTAGCTTCTGTATTGATTGGAGGAGGTGTGACCAGTGAAGAAGGTTTAGGATATGAGAACTCAGTGAAGGGAGCGATCACTGGAGGAGTTGACGTGACGGTTTGATGACTTTGATCAGGTATGGTGGAATCAGACTCATCTACAACTTTAGATTTCTCCTGATCAACTTCGGTTGGTTTGTCATAAAGAAATTGATCCCCAAAGTTATCAGTGTCTTCGAGATTTTTCATGGATGACATAGAGCCAGAATGACTTTCTGAATTATCATCGATGACACGTTCGTCTGTTATGAGCTTCAGGTTTTCATGAACCTTTGGGTAGGCTGTAGCGAGGAATTCATCATCCATGTGCTCAGGGTTTGGTCCAGCAAGAGACACATGTAATTTTCCAGAGTCTGATCCAGTCTGGTCTTCTTTCATGGGCTCAGGGTCTGGTCCAGCCAGAGCCTCATGTGCTTTTCCTCATCAGGAACCCCTGGCTTGGATCCAGTTCCTTCACTTGAGACTCTAGAGACGACTGTGGACTCATCAGGAACCCCTAGTATGTTACCAGTTCCTTCATTTGAGCCTCCAGTTCTAGGCTGTCTCTTGCTCATTTTCTTGTTAATCGTTTCAATCACATCGATATCATTTTTAACCTGTGGCTTCAATACATGTTTCCTTCAACACTTTAACTTTGTTTCTTCAATGATTGCAAATTAGTGTGGTTCGGGCCATAGCTAGCTTTCAAATCATTAATCACAAAAAAATGCACGAAATTCAGGAAATCCTATTCTTACATGGGTTGTTCTTTGAAAACTTCTCCTTATTGTTGATATTTGTAATTCAAAGTGAAATACAATGTTTTCGCAGTTGTAAAATCGTTTTGAAAAGTTCATTGTAAATTTCCTATCAACCAATCTTTCGTTTTGATAAGCTCAGTTTTAAGCAAAGTAACATCTGTCAAGCAAAGCATCCTGTCAATCTCTCCTCCCCTATGACACATATTTGTTGAAGATGAGTGGGTAAATTGCTTTCAATAGTTTCCAACATAAGTGAGTCATAACTGTGTTCAGAATTGCTAGTATGCTGTTGTTCACTGCAATGATATTTGTAGAGCAGTCAAATGAACCTCATCAATGGCTCTTGTCAATTACTGGTCTGATATCTCATCCACAGCTTGTTTTGGTATAAACTCCCTGAACTGCTACTTGTATTCTGCTTGTCGGGCTTTGTCCCACTGCTTTCTGTGACAACCAACCCAGCATCAACTGCTTCACGCATATTGACCTTTTCCTCTTGCCTTTGCATATGAGTTTCAATCTCTGGTTTGCTGAATGCATCGTTGTTTTCAGGCTCTATCAAACTGCCTTTTGATACAATCAAGCTGTTATCAAAAACTTCAACTGGTTTGATCTGAATATCTTGAGACTGCGTCTTGACACTTGACTTAATTTGATGCTCATGAAGTATTTCATCATGCAACTGACTTCCATTCTCCTTTAGTGCATTAACTTCATTTTCTTTCATGCGTAATACACCATATGTATTTACAACTTTATGAATGACCGCTTCAAGTGTATCCAGGTTCTCGAGTAACTCACGTCTGTACGCACTAGGTTTACAGCGCGTGAAGTATTCGAAGTCTTGTTGCCAACCTTGATTCAGAAGATCCGTTGCATTTACCCCTTTTGAGGCAAGAAATTCCTTGAACTGTGTTCTGAGTGCTTGAAGACAAGTCTTTGCATTAACCCCATGAAGATTCTCTCTTTCAAGTTGTAGCCTTAACTGATCCAGATTATGAAACATCTTCAATTTGAAAGTCTGATGCTCTTCACCAAAGAATGAGCGAAATGCTGGTTTAAATGCATCAACAGCAATAAGGCGAATTAAGGAGAAAGAGATCATAAAGATGTTCTCGCGTTGTTCAACCCATGTCAGGCAGTTAGTGTGCCTTTGTTTGTGCGAGGCCGATGCGTCATTGAAGCTCTCTCTCTTGAATTAGAAGTAGAATATTCCATTGAAATTCGACGGGTGTGAAAATAAAATAAGGATCTTAAGTAGATAATGTTATTGATGTTGTGGTTTTAAAAATGCAATTAACGTTCAGCGGGATATTTACATGTCTATGATTAAAACCGATAAAAGGGCATTAACGTGATTTTAACAAAATCAATAGAAAAACCCGTAATGAATAATCGATTGATGTTAAGGTTAGGTTTTGTTTGATTGAGTTAATGCAGTTTTAAGTCCAGTTTATGTTGACTGGTTGTTATCTAGGCCTAAAATATTTGAGATTTGACAAAAACACAAAATTTACCCTAATACCTAAATTGTAAATTTTTGTGTAAAAATAAGCTATAAAAGCTATTGAAAAAATTAATTTTTTTCTTAATTTTCCCGCACCAAAAATAATTTGAATTTTTTAACAAAATTTTTCCCTATTACCAAAATTTAAATTTGGTGTAAAAATGGGATAAAAAGGCTATAGAAAAAATTAAATTTTTCTTAACTTTTCCCGCCAAAAGTACTTTTTTTTTTTTTTTTTTAGCGCTGCCTAGGATGATTGCAAACAGCCGCCTGAAAAAAATTCAAACTGTCACCAAACCGCTGCCAAATAAATCAAGCAAACCGCCTCTTATATTTTTGCTAACTCGCCGGCTTAATAAAATAATCAAACCGCTGCCTATAGTGACCAAACCCGCCCGTAAAAGCAACCCGCCGTGATAAGTCAACCCCCGTAATAAGGGCAACCCGCCGGTATAAGCAACCCGCCGGTATAAGCAACCCGCCGTTGACCTGGTCAACTCGCCGGCTACCTTTTCCTAAAAATCCGGATCTTGTCCCTATCTTTTGTCAAACCGCCGGTAAGAATAACATTTAATATTCAAACCTCCAACAAGAACACTAGGACGATTTTTACAAAATCACTCAAATAAGCTTTTCTATCCACGAATCAAAGCTCTAACATGCAATACTAAGTGTGTATATCAAGTTTAAACACACCTTAACACGTCTTTCTTTGAGAATCGACCAAAATTAGGCAACTCTCCACGAAGAACACTAACCTTTTAAAGCTTATAATTCGAACTTTGAGCTTGTATAACACACGAAATTGATACAACCTAGCCTCTTTGATGTGTAGAACAAGAGAAGATCAAGATTAACAAACAAATAAGCCAAAATCAAAAATGAGCCGTGGGTTTTTTTTTCTTCAAAAATAAGCCACGAATTTGAGCTTATTTAACCATATGAATCAATCACGAATCCACCCCATGGCTCTGATACCAATTGTAGGTTCCCGAATTCACACAAACATGTATAGATCTAAAGAGATCTAGAGAGAGAAAGTTAGAGAGAGAGAATAGTTGAGAGAGAAAAAGGAAAACACACTTAAGAGTGTGTGTAAAATGACTAGATGCTTACCTCTTCCAAAGTTGGAAGAGGTATTTATAGTTCTTACAATACACCGGGTATTAGTACCCGGTTCAATACCGAAAGTCATACGTTTACCTATTAAACTACGAGCTATATTGAACAGTAAAATACATAGGGTGACCGAGTCTTTTTCTAATATCTAACAAGGAGTAATTCACAAAACTAATGTTAGCATACCACAGCTTAGGAGCAATCAAATGAAAGATAAGGTTGTGCCAAACAATAGTCAAGTAAAGGATAAGAAGACTGAAGTAGAAGACCACCCTAGGATTTCTAGTATTTCTAATAAAACAAAGTATGTAACTGTGAGTAACGACAGTTTAAAATCCAGAACTTCGAATGTTAATGCTGTTTGTGCTACTTGTGGAAAATGTGTGTTTAATTCAAATCATGATGCTTGTGTTTCTAAATATTTGAATGACGTGAATGCTAGAACTAATAAGCCTAAAGTAGTGCATATTAGTACTAGAAACCCCAAAATTCAAGCGAACAAATCTGTTGCAACACCCCCTAAGAAAACAGTTGCATCAGAATCCACTACTCCAAAATCCAAGCGTTACAATAGGATGTTGTATGAGAAAACTAGTAAGGCATGGAAATGTTGAATAGAACAACAATGCTCATCAGGATATAAATGGGTTCCTAAGACAAAAATGAAATGGGTGCCTAAAGTTAGGAATGAGAATGTATAAAAGAGAGTTAGTTTTGCTATCAATAATGCATCTAGGATAACTAATGTCTTGAAACTCACAAATACTTTAGGATTCAATTTGTCAAATATTATAGCGTCCTCTAATTCTCTTGCAGATTGTTCAACTCATCCTATTCATTGTTGACTCTGGATGCACAAAGCACATGACGGGTAATCTAACGTTGCTGTGCAATTTTGTTGAAAAATATCTGGGTACCGTTCGTTTTGACAATGATCAATTTGCTCCAATTCTTAGTTATGTAGATTTGGTTCAAGGAAATATCACGATCAACAAGGTTTATTACGTCAAAGGCCTCAATCACAATCTCTTCTTAGTTGGTCAATTTTGTGATGCAGATTTGGAGGTTGCTTTCCAGAAATCTACGTGTTTCATTAGAGATCTTCAGGGAAACGATTTACTCACCGGTAATCGTAGATCTGATCTCTATACAATTTCCCTTCAAGAAACGACTTCATCAACTCTAATCTGTCTCATGGCTAAAGCCTCACCAACTCAAGCATGGTTATTGTATCGAAGACTTTCTCATCTTAACTTCGACTACATCAACCTGCTTTCAAAGAAGGGTGTCATGATTGGTTTACCAAAACTGAAATATGTCAAGGATCAACTATGTTCTTCTTGTGAAGTGAGTAAAGCAAAAAGAAGTTCATTCAAGACAAAGGTTGTTCTAAGTTCGAAAGGAAGGCTAAACTTATTTCATATGGACTTATGTGGTCCAATTCGGGTTGCTAGCATAAATGGAAAGAAATATATTCTGGTAATAGTAGACGACTACTCCAGATATACTTGGACTCTATCTCTAAGATCCAAGGATGAAACAACAGAAGTTCTAAAAGATTTCCTCACAATGATTCAACAGAATCTTCAAGCCCCGGTAATTTTTGTTCGAACTGACAGAGGTACAGAGATCTTAAACAAGACACTCCATGCATTTTTCAAAGAAGAAGGAATTGAGCATCAAACTTCCACTCCTCGAACAACTAAACAGAACGGCATTGTTGAAAGACGAAACCATACTCTGGTTGAGGCTGCTCGAACGATGCTTTCAGCTTTTAAACTTCCTTTGTTCTTTTGGGCTGAAGCAATTGTAACTGCTTGCTATACTCAAAACAGATCTATCATCATCCCAACACATGAGAAAACGGCATATCACTTCATGAATGACAGGAAACCTTCAATTAAACACCTTCACATTTTTTGTTGCACTTGTTACCTAACCAGAGATGGTGAAAATCTGGATAAGATGAAAGAAAAAGGGGATCTGTGGATTCTGGTGGGATACTCTACTCAGTCAAAGGGATATAGAGTTTACAACAAGAGAACACACTGATAGTTGAATCCATACATCTCAGATTTGATGAGATCAAAGAGATGACTGAGATGTCTGTTGCTAATGACACTTCAGGCCTCGTTTCCTAACGACAAAAGGCGTCAGATTATGATAACTCTGGCCTCGTCCCCTAACTACAAAATGTTTCTCCTTCATCAAATACGACAGTTCCGTCACAACAAGAGTTGGATCTTCTTTTCAATCCTTTGTATGATAAATTTTTCACTGCATGTACTTCAAGTGTCAACAATTCTTCTTCTCCCACAGACAATTCTATACAACAAGACACACCACCTACAATAAATATTCAATCTTCAACAGAACCAACAACTCCAACAAATGTTAATGCTGAGAAAAACAACAATAATCAAGCAGAAGATACACAGTTCCAACAAGATGAATTTATCAATCCTTTTTGTACACCGGTATGGGAAATTGCTGAGTCTTCCTCACGCAACATTGATAATTCAAATATGCATACCTTCTATCAACCACACGATTCCGAATACCGATGGACAAAAGATCACCCGCTAGAACAAGTTCGTGGAAATCCATCCAAACCAGTGCAAACAAGACAACAACTTGCAACAGATCCTGAAATGTGTATGTTTGCACTCACCGTGAGTACTGCTGAACCAAAAACTATTAAGGAAGTAATGGCTAATTCTGTATGGATAGAGGCAATGCAGGAAGAGCTTCATCAGTTTGACAGACTCCACGTCTGGGAACTCGTTGACAAACCCTTTGGCAAGAACGTAATCAAGCTAAAGTGGTTATGGAAGAACAAAAAGGATGAAGACCAAACTGTAATTCGCAACAAGGCATGACTTTTAGCTAGGGGTTATGCTCAGGAAGAGGGTATTGATTTTGAGGAATCGTTTGCTCTAGTTGCTCGCTTGGAAGCTGTTTGGATTTTCGTCGCCTACGCTGCACACAAGTCTTTTCCAATTTATCAGATGGACGTGAAAATGGCATTTCTTAATGGTCCATTGAAGGAGGAGGTTTATGTTGAACAACCAGATGGGTTCGTTGATCCTGATCATCCAGAGAAAGTTTACCGTCTAAGGAATGCTCTATATGGATTAAAACAAGCTCCAAGAGCATGGTATGATGAACTCTCAAATTTCCTGATGTCCAAAGGCTTTACTAAAGGTACCATTGACCCTACTCAATTCACGATAAGATACGGGGAGTACATTCTACTTGTGCAAATTTACGTCGATGACATTATTTTTGGGTCTACAAACCCTAAATTTTCTAAACGATTTGAAAAATTAATGCACAGTAGATTTGAGATGTCCTTAATGGGGGAAATGAAATTCTTTTTAGGACTTCAGATCCACCAATCCCCAAGAGGTATCTTTATCAATTAGGCCAAGTACGCTTTAGAAATACTTAAAATACATGGTATGGAAAAATGTGATACCGTTGGTACACCAATGGCTACCAAACCTAAATTAGATGCAGACTTGAGTGGAAAACTCGTAGACTAAACTGACTACTGCGGTAAAATCGGGTCACTCATGTATCTGACATCTAGTAGACCAGATATAGTGCAAGCAGTATGTTATTGTGCAAGATATCAAGCAAGACCGACTGAAAAACACCTCAAAGAGGTTAAAAGGATCTTTCGATACTTAAGGGGTACCATTAACATGGGACTCTGGTATCCAAAGGATTCTGGCTTTGAACTAACATCTTTTTCAGATGTCGACCATGCTGGATGCATTGATACTGGCAAAAGCACATTTGGAGGAATACAATTCTTAGGTGATAAATTAGTCAGCTGGATGTCAAAGAAGCAAGACTATACTGCAATGTCATCAGCAAAGGCTGAGTACGTGGCATTATCTGCAAGTTGTGCTCAAGTAATGTAGATGAGGACACAGCTTAAGGATTATGGCTTCAACTACAAGAAGATACCATTGTATTGCGACTCTCAATCGGCCACATCAATCTCATGCAACCTCGTGCAGCACTCCCATACCAAGCACATCCATACTCGATATCATTTCATCAAACATCGACTTGTAAATATTTTCAAAAAATCAAAATACAAAAATATAAAACATATGAAAACAAATACAAAAATATAAAATTTCAAAAAGAAAATACAAAATCAAAAAAATCAGAAAATGTTTCCAAAAAGAATCTTCTCGACATGTCTCTTGGAATCGATAACATTTACGTACCTAGAAATGTTGATTAACATCGACACGGGCGTGTAAATGAAGTTCTAACAGGAGTTTCAAATGCTTTCAAAACATGTCATTTCTAATTTTTCTTTATGACTTGTAATTGCTCTCAGATTGCAACTCGGACCCAAACGACAAAGGAGAGCGTACGCATAAGTGCACCTATCCTTAGCTTTAGAAGAGAAGTCTTCTAACATTTGGTTTTTCAAAATGTTGAACATAATTTTTCAAGAATTTCTCAATGACAATTCAAAATCTTTCAAAATTGTGTGTTCAACACTCCATCCCTCATATAGTTTTACAAGACAATTCTTCTACATTTGATGACATTTTCCAAATGAGTCAATGTTTGAGGGGGAGTTTTTCGAAGAACAAGGATTTAATGATTTTGGATACATCATAACATGATAATATTTATGTATTCAAAACATTATACAAAGTCTTAATAACAACTCAGTAATAATAATGACTACTCAATAGATTGTATGTTATAAGATGATTAAGTGGTTGAGCACAATTTTTTAAAAATTATTCAATGACAATTCATAATCTTTCACAATTGTGTGCTCAACAATACTAACCCTCAATTCTATATTCGTTTTACAACTTGGTATCATTTTCTTTGGTGTCAAACATATGTAAAATTGAGGGGGAGCAAGTTAATGTTCCATATAATTCATGTTAAGTATAAAAGTTTTCTCCACAGGATTGTCATGACAAATTTTAATCACAAGGTATTTCAAAAACTAAGTGAATTAGTATTTAAAATAAGGGGAGAAATGTAATTAAAATGTGATCATGAAAATAATAAGTGATCTAAACGACTCAAAGTGCTTGATACTCTTCGGAAAAGGTTTTATGGTTACGATCTCATACCCAACAACATCTTAATTTTACGACGATTCTGAAGTCATAAGGTAGTTAGGTATTAGTCCTATGATCCAACCAGAACTGGAGAGGTCTACCCAAGGACACTCCATAGTTAGAAATTGCAGTCCTTAAGTATGATTGGAGATGAATAAGTATAACGGAATAATGCCGACTAAGATTGAGCTAACACTGGAACAATCACAACAAGGTGTTAGTAATGACGTCTTGGTAAGCATTGAAGGGGTTGAAGAATTAAAAAGAAATATATGGATAAAGGGTGTAAAGAAAGAAGCCCTCCACACAACTTAGGCAGAAACCGGGTCAATACATAATCTATCGGTTTTCACAAAGATGAATTCTGATATTGAAGAATGACATCATGGACCCAGTGATGCAATGCATAACCCTTCCCAGCCATTCGAGTTTCTCTCAACAGAAACTTGTCTCATTTGTCACGGAGATACACACGACTTCTATTGACTTTCTCACTCCGAGTTAGTTGATACTGAATAGGTGGTAGTCTGCTCCAGCCTTCGAGTACTAAAATCAAAACGCACTAATCGAGTCTAGAGCCAAGAGATCAATAAAATAAATCTTATTAGGACACATTCCATTACAAACACTTGTTGAACACCAATAAGTTCACAAGCTGTTAACAAGATTCCTACGCATTATCCTTGTGATTTTGCCAGAACATCCGAGTGATACTTAAGTATTTACCGTGAAGATGGAAATCCTGCTTGAGCCAACATCAAACAAGCTCTCGGTAGGTGACTTGCGCGATTCTATATGAATCAAACATGTGTCAACTGGAAACAAACGATGGTGCGATTCTATGTGAATCAAACTTGTTCCAATAAATGAATTGACGACTCAATCATAAAGATAGTAACTATATGATTCACTCATATCGTGTTGTCTGCTTTGAGACGTTCCGGTATTAAGAACAAGCAAGTACAGTGAATCTAATGCATACGCGTTAGAGGATCTAACACTTTGAGCTGGAAACCATGTCAAGGAGGTTCTTCTAAATTGAACCTACCTAATCACATGTATAGTATTTATACTATAAAACGGTCCTTACGGAACCAAAGGTTAATGCATCCGAATCTTGACGAATGACAAAGCCATATTCGTCCATATCTGCTGTTTATCACTAACATTTAAATGCAGGTACAAATGACAATGTTGTAGCCTCATTCTAGCTGAAGTCGGATTCATTACCACATGCTCATGCTCAAACTACAAAGACATACTATAAGCATCAAGATTCAAGAATCAAGAAAGCTCAAGTATTAAAGACAAAGACTTTCGTAAACTCTGATAAACAAGATCTTCCTTTAAGATATCAAGTCTATCAAGGGAGATTGTTAGCAAGCTTTTAAGATGATGCAAAATATGAGCATGTTGGTCAAGACACAAGATCGCAAGATGGCAAAGATGATCAAGACAAACAGGAAAAGACTTAAAGATCTCAGAACTAAAGATAAAGTCTAAAGACAATGACAAAGGCTCAAGATCAAAGATAACAAAGCGTAAAGGAACAAGCCTACAACAAGATAAAGACCAAGACAAAGACAAGAGCTTAACGACAAAAGCAATCTCTTTGATCTCATAAAGGAGTGTCACAATGAACTCACTTCGGGGGAGATTGTTAGCCTCAAAATATTGAGTCGAACAAGAAGTTCGTTCATTTGGAATATTAGGACTCGATCATTTATATATTAAATGTTGTAATAGGCTAGAACGGGAATTGGGCTCATTTAATGTAATATAATATATCACGTGTTACGGGCTTAAAGGCCCACGTAAACTCGAGCCCAACCCAAGTCAAACCCACGGCCCATTAAGCCTTATTAAGGCCGGCCTAACATGGGTATAAATACCCCTCTCCAAATGTGGAGATGGTGTTGGTTCATTTGTATTTTCTCACATTTTGAAATCAACTATTCTCTTTCTCTTTTTATTCTCTCTACTTTCTCTCTCTAACCTCTCTTTAAAAATTTTCATATCTCCTTTATATTTTTCTTGGTTCAAATGGTGAAGTGAAAGTGTATCCAGGTTCCAACAATCAAGCTACGAAGTATTATAGTTTAGTGTTTACGTAACGTAGTTACGATTGTGGTGTATCTTGTAATTTATTTATATCTCTTGTGATTGTGTGTAATAGTTAGATCGGGTTGATCGTGTTAGCACTTAGGTGAAGTGAATCCTTTGTAAGGGTGGTTAGTATTTTAGGCCTCAAAATACAAGTGTGTGGTAGATTGGTTCTAGCTAAGATTAGGACTCGACATTTGACTTAGTGTCGGAAATTGGTGTAAGATACTTGTGTACGGTTTTCTCCGCCTAAAGGGAGTTTGTTGACATAGTGAAGAGAACTCTCGAGTTGGGTACTCGAGGAGTGGAGTAGAGCGAAGAGGAGCTTCGTTACCGAACCACTATAAATTCGTGTGTTGTGGTTTGATCTTTCTAACTCTTATCTCTTGTCTTACAAATTTACATTATTTATTGTCATTTATTTACTTAACTAGATTGTTCATATTGTGTGTACATTAAGATCACATAAAATCAAATCTAACTTTTTTATATACAAACGTCACATTAATTTAAAAAGCGGCAAACTATTCAACCCCCCTCCTAGTTTCCGCATCTTGTTAAACATTATATTGTGTTTTTAGAAACATTGTTCTTACAGGTGATGAATTTTCTTATTCTTTTAGAAGATCAATTGCTAATAAACATTAAAAAGCACATGAAAATTATGTCCTAATTTATCTTATGAAATATATATGAATTCTAAGTTCTATGTAGAATGGATTTAAGATTCACGAGACACAGGTCAAAATTCGTTACTGTTAAGCGGTATTATGTTAGCCGGCCAAGCTCATTTGTGAGTTTAGGGTCTGTTAGGGTTTTCTATGTAATCTTTTAATAAAGTGCATGAATAATAATCATAACTTACGGGGTTTTTATCATCTCATATGGTATCGGAGCCCTAGGTGTGATCTTCGGACCTTGTCAGCCATCTTTCTGCGGCATCAATGTCACCGCGTCAAACCCTAGCCGTTGCCGTTTATCTGTTCTCTTAAAAAATAAAATAAAATTCGGATTAAACTTTAGCAGCCCACTGTTTCGGCCATAACTCCCCAACCGTAAGAGTTCACTGACAAGGTCAACGGCTGTGGCTTCGTAAATAAATTCTGAAGAAAAGCATACTGGAATCGCAGCCGTAGCCACCGCGGCGCAACGCCACACGCCGTAACAAGCTGTCGGGGTTTTATAATACAATCGACTTACTGTTTTATTTATAACTCTCAAACCGCTTAGAGTTAGCCGACGCCGTTAGCGCCCATTGATTCGTAATTAAATTCTGAAGAAAAGCATACCGGAATTGCCGCCTCCACCGATTAGACCCTCCGTCACGCATCCTTAAAAGTCTAGACAATCACCGAAAAAAATTACTCTTTTTCAGATAACGTTTATCCGTTGCGTCTGGATGCTATCAAAGTCTTAATTCTTTATCAAGATAACCATCTTTATTTATCCTTTTTATTTTTATGTATTTTTCTCCAATTTGAGCTTTCACGATTTCGAGCTCGAATTGCGGGGAAGTGTTAAGCAGTATTATGTTAATTAGTCAGCCAAGCCCATTTGTGATCTTAAAGTCCGTTAGAGTTTCTTTTGTAATCTCGATATAAAGTGCATGAATAATAATCATAACCTCTGAGGTTTTATTATCTCACAGTTAACACAAATGTATCTTTTGTAAGTGTAGATATGTATTGGTCTCGTTTGACGTTAAAAAATCTTAACAATGACTACAAAATATAAGCCATTTAGTGACTAAAATGTTATGCTGTCTAATGAGGTAAAGAGTCATCAAAACTATATTTGTATGAATTGCTGACTTTTCTTAATAAAGATAAAAGTAGGGAAAAGATTAATTAAAATTTTTAAAAAACAACAAGAGAATATAATCTAAATATCACACGTACAACACTCTTATATCCCATTTATTTCTAATAGTCTTTTATCCACTCTCTTTCAACCACCTGCACCATCACCGTCATCGGCCACCGTCACCATCACTGTCATCGGCCACCATCATCATCACCATCACCGGCCACCGTCACTCTCACCTACACCGTCACTGGTCACCATCACCGTCGTCAGCGTCGGAATCTACATATAAGTGATGAAACCTTAGATTCGTCAAATCTATCAGATATAATGGTTCCGATCTTGTTCAAGCAACAAATCGATCAATTTTGATTAGTTCAATTTCAAACTTAGGTAATCTTTGCTTATCTTGTTATTGTGCTTGTAGGTGTTATATTGCCATTGATTCTAAACATTTGAAGCTTTTGATGAGTTTGGGATATGTGATCATGAAGCGTTTCTCCCTTTGTTTTGATCTTGAAATGTTATATTTTTATGTGCAACTAAGGTGTTTGATAAAATGCCTGAATGAAATTTATAAGTTTAACTGATTGCAACTTACTATATTTCGATCACAAACTATTCACATTTCACCACAAAACACAACAATTGTATTTTCAGTTCCGCAGTATCATGATGATAGGAATCTGATTTGTTGATGAGTTAGTTGACGAAAATGTCATACGCAGACTTAGTTTATCGAACTAACTAACAAGATAAAAACGAGACTCGGACATGAATTTACTATGGTTTGACTCTATGGTCATTTGGTTTAGAATTATGTTGGTTATTTTATTATCAAGGATTAACATTTTGTAACCATTCACTTTCCTATTCCATTCAGGATCTACTCCTTGATCCAACTTCTATGGACCATATGCGCAGAAAAATGCATAGAGTTTGCGGTGAGATGGTCTATTATGCAAAATTTTAAACTAATTGGTACGTCTCCTTTATACGCAATCTGATAATCTTGAGTAGATGCTAGCTATCAATAATGTAAGACTTCATGTTAGTAGATGATTCCAGGCAAGCGCCATGAAAGTTGCCCATAGTATTTTATTAAATGGGTAATCCATAATCCTACTGAAAGTTGCCGAAAGTATTTTATTTAATGCCTAAAACCTTTTCAATTTTTTTATTCAAATGTTACATTCATAATATAGTTTGTGTAATTATAAGACTTTTTGCTCCATTGCTTTATGGAACTTAAAGACATATGGGCGTGAAAATGCATCTACCTTGTACTTTCTCTATATATGTTTTCCCAATGATTGTGCTTATACTATCAACCAATACTGAGTACCTTATTATATTTTTAGGAATATAGCAACTGTACAAGGAGCTCATACTTTTTCAAATAGAAAGATGCGGGGTAGGCTCGGGAAGGTTTGTTTTATGAAACTTTGATTTCGCTATATATTACTCAATTCTATTTATATATTCAACTAAAATTTGATTTAATATTGGCTGCATCTATGAGCGTTACATCAGTTCTCTATTTGAAAGATGAGGTCCCCATCGCTACTGTTGGTGCAGCAGACATATGAGCAAGAAGTTGCTACAAATTCATCTGCAAGTTTGATTAAGATGAAGTTTTATATTGGGTTAAATTTCAATAAGTAAAATGTTATTTGTTGTAGTGTTATAAAGTTCTGGGATATGAGAAACCTTAACGCTCGCATTACTTAAGCATGTTCTTGAAATAATCCTGGTGATAAGCAGAACTAGGTATGTTTTCATGTTGTCTCTGTTTTCTATGATAACCCAATGGTTTCATGGCTTATATTGCAGTCAAAGTTAATCCTGATGCTAGCCACATACTTAGTGGTTCTAGTGATGGATCAGCCGACGTCTGGCAGGTGAGCTTTGTTCTTGACAATGATTCTTTATCCCACCCTAGATCAATATATGGCTATTCGATTTTATTTGAATACAGATAGAAAAACCTCAAGCAGAGCCTCTTAAGCTTGTAGACTAGTAAGCATTTTGTTAAACTATGTCGCTTGTATTATATTTGACTGCCATTATTCGTATTGGAGATGTCACATATAAGCAGACTTACCTTTATTGATCCATTTTCAGGTGTGTACATGAAATTGGTAAAAACTTCTGCAGATGATTCTGTGGTAAGTTTACTTCGACAACCATTCAAGTCAAATTCTCATATTTTCTTTTTAGTAATCACCAAAATACAGTTTATACTTTATATATGCATTTCCACCTTTGTCTCATTACACATTGTTTGAACACGCTCATGGTTTTCAGGAAGTCTTTACATTATTAGTTAAATTTGAACAAGTAGGTAATTATAGTTTTCAATTTCTTATGGTAGAACTGTTTAAAGTTTAGTATTTCAGGTTGCTATAATGAACCGTTTATCTTGCAGGTTAGAACAACATGGTCAAAACGGATCTCAAGCTTATGTGTATTTGTGACGTCTTAGATTGTCAAAAGGTATGTTATATTAATTGCTAAATGTGTGTGTGTATGTGAGTGTATTGTCAACAAGTTGCATCACACAAGTATAACATAATTAATAGTTAACAACCTCATTTGATATAATTTTCAGAAAAAATAGGCGCCTGATAAAAAAATGATGCATATTCGTTGAGTAGTGTAGATATCTTATCAAGTTCCTCTACATACAATATTCAAGTTCCTATTTATTTCCTCCTTAAAAAAAGTCAATCACTTATATAGCCTTTTTATTTTATGCTTGCACAGGGTTTTCAGAATTAGAACACTCAATTCAAATGGAGTCATGTTTCATCAAACAAGTTCATGAGTGAGTGTATGACCTTTTTTTAGTCATTTCATTTTTAGGTTTTGTTATTTATTATGCGTAATATTTAGGTTTAATGAAGCTTAAACAAAATAGGTATCTTGAAATTTAGGAAACTTGGCGGCACCGTATGTTAAGTAACTTATTCATGATTAGAGGGTGTTTGGTTTAGCTTACTTGGACGCCTTATGACCTTATTTGAATTTGGAAAAGCCAATAAGCTCACTTTTTAGAGCTAACAAGTTTGTCAACTTCAGCTTATGACCAAGTCATAAGCTCAAGTTTACGAGCTCCAAAAACTGAGCTTATTGGCTTTTCCAAATTCCAATAAGGTCATAAGCCGACTAAATAAGCTAACCATACACCCTGTTTACGATAGGCAAATATGAATCGTGTTTCAGTAGTTTGTATAGTTGGTTGCAGTTTGATCAAAAAAGTCGTTGTATATGTCTATATAATGAATTGTAGTCATAATTATCAAGAGTCATGAAATGAGAAAGTAGCTGAGTGAACACATAAGCAATAACGTATGATCAAACTGCATCATTTTGGGTTTGTGCATTTCTCATATTTTGAGCGACTTTCTTCCAGTTGTAGCCGGCGCAAAAGGACAGCCCAGTAAAATCGACCAAAGCCACAGCTGCGTCCTGGGTCTAATGCACGAAATATAAGGAGGTCTATTCTGACCGATTATTTAGATATCACTAAAGCCAACACTGAAATAGTTTGCCAGACTTTAAGTACTAAAGACGGGGGACCAAATCTGTTCACACTTAAGGTGAATCATCTTAAATTCTAGCAGTTTTTTTCCACTTTATATTCGCTGCACTGTATGCTATCTTACACTTTCTTTTATAGACATCAACGGACATGTGCCAACATGCTTCTTCTAGTTGTAGGTGACATAGAAGGTCAGCGAAACAAAATCAGCCAGGCTCACAGATGCATTAATCATTTAGATACCACTGTCAGCAACAATGAAACAGTACGCTAGACTTTAAATACCAGGGGAGGGGAATACAGATCTGCTTACACTGAAAGGTACATGTTTTTTTATATTGAAGGTTGCTTTCAAGCAATTCTTGCTTATTTTAGTGCTTTTACCGGACGGTTGAATAACATTCTGCTAACTATTGATTGTAAGTGTGTCGCCAGCTTATATTGACACTTCGTGCCTAACCTTTCTCCTCCTTCCTCCGCAAATTCACTCATACAACACACACATAACAAACAGATCGTCTTACTTTTGGTCATTTTTTTGGCAGTGGTTTTATCCCACAATCCCTTGCAAACGCTTCAAATGCTCATAGTTTCATCGCACAAATGCCTTAGGGGTCAGGCCTACAAAACAAAGGTTCTTCTTCCATTATTTTATACTTTCTGCTATTGTTCCAATTAAATAGTTTTCATCACGTGTTCTTCAATCGTGTGTGTGCGTGTGTGTGTGTGTCTGTATGCTTAGAAACATATTTCGTATTAGAAAACTTAATGAGCTTTGACAAATGTTGAGATACACTAAATTGTCATTCATTTCTATTTAGCAGATTTGATAGATTTTTAACAATATGTAATTAGTTTATGTATTCAAGATTAGTACCTATTCTTCCAAGACTTGAGTTGAATTCCGTATTTGAACATAAACCTTAGCATGAAAACACTTATATGTTGCACTAATATGTTAGCTCCCGCCGCAACGCGCGGGTCATTTTCCAACTCGTTAGCAACATTTGACATGCCTTTGTACTGTACATATTGTTTGGTGAAAATGTTGGGTTATATGGTGATTTTCATAATAATAATGGAATTTCCTTTTCTGATGTAGTCAAGGAATGGCAGAATCCATGGAACTTGGAACAACTACAATGATTAAATTCCCTCATATGATCATCCAATATGATATAGGATGTTAATGATGCAACTTATTTGTTCTCTTCGTTGTCTCGTAAAGCTCAACCGAAATGCAGCTTCGAAAAATGTTTTGGAGAAGGACAGGCAAGTTTCTACTTTTCGTTTTTTATTTCTGATGTAACAGGGAAGCTGCAGTTATTTTTCTCTTATTCTTGTGTATGTTGAGGAGTAAGACGAGGACACTCGCCAGATGAGTCATGTCACGTCTGAAGATATTTATTTTCTGTAGTATTCCTATTTTAAATCCGATTACGATTTAAGAAGTTTAGAAGTGTAATCGTATGTTTTTATCTAATGTAAACGATCTATATGCCGAGGAATGGAATTACTGTGTTTAGAATCTGGAAAATCAAATTCTGGAAAATATTTCTGCTTTGAATATTTCTCGAAAATATTAGTGTTATGAATCTAGGAAATCAAATTCTGGAAAATATTTGTGTTTTAAATATATCTGGAAAATATTAGTGTTTTGAATCTGGAAACTAGAAATTAGTTTCATAGTAGTATTATTCAAGGATACAAAAAGTGTCAAAGTGAACCTTTGCTTACTCCTAGTTGTAAAAGAAAGTGACAAAAAGTATCAAGTGAACCTTTGCTTGCTCTTAGTTGTAAAAAAAAGTGACAAAAAGTGTCAAAGTGAACATTGCTTACCTTAGTTGTAAAAGAAAGTGGCTAAAACAACTTAAATAGAGTTTGATGTACAAGAAATTGACACCTTTTGTTTACTAAATATAGTGTAAGAATATTACTTACTCTTTTCTTTTTAGTGTGAGTTTATAGAATAGCTTTTAGTGATTGTTTTTCTATCTTTTGCTCACATTTGATTTAGTGAGAAAATGTCACAAATTTTGTAGTGATGTGTTTTGTTATAACGAGAGAAACGAAGCTAATACAGATTTTCAACATATATCGTCTCTCATGGTACAAATTAAATTTTTCAATAGTTAATTTTTTATTTGGACACACCATTTAATGTAATCTGAGATGTGCATCTGATACATGGTATTTGTTAGCATGTGTGTTTGAGAAGATATGCAGAGTCTAGGCGGGCGAGATACTTTGTTTTAGATTTTAGAAAACGGGGTTGGTGAAATAAGAACTTTACTTAGAAAATGGCAATGGTTAGAGCTGCTTTTGGTTTTTCCCTGAAGCTGGCGTTCAAGTTCGCTGGGTTGGCGTAAGCACCAAATCATCATAGCAAGACGAGTACTTTTAACACTAAATTCACCACTGCTAAGGGGAGAAAGGGAGACAATCAAAACGATTCATTAGACGATTGAAAGAACCACTGAATTCAAAAACAACTTTAAGTCTGTGAATTCTTGCTGTTTCGACCCTCCTATAACTGATTTCTCCGAAAAGACCGTATACAGGGGGCCAGCCCATCTTACGCCACACAAATATTGGGAGCTGAATCAAGGGAAAACACTCGCTTGCACAAATACACAAGGGAATATCCTATCCAAGTCTCTTTCGCAAAAAACTAGTAGATTGAACCATCCCCGATTACGTTTAGAGCAATACGACAAGAAATCAATTTACAGATGCTTAAGCACTGAATTCCTTCAATCGATATCCATATGGAAACCTTACGAATGAATGAGAATCAATCTTATCCCATGTACCGCTTATGGATTAAACGAAACACAAAGAATATCTTGCGAAACGAAAACGCCAATCACTTTATGGGGAGCGTCGATTAAGAGCGAAATAACTCGCAACCCCAAGACCCTTCATCTTTCGAAGATAACACCTATATCTCCCGCAATCCAGGAAGTTTTTTTATCCCAAAATGATGGCTCTTATAAAAGAAGTACTACGAATTGACTCTCATTAACTTAAGCACGCCTTTTAGGAACCTTAAAAATGGACATGTTATAAAGGGGAGATTGCTCGAGACTGATTTAACAAAGTAAGACCTTACTACCAATCGTGAGGTTTTCGCTTTCCATTTTAGACAACGCGGGGGGGCATTGAAGCTTTAAATTAATCTCCAAGCCTATGACGGAGTCATCCCAGCCCCACACTTATAGTCCCAAGGTATATCAGAACTTGTTTTTTCCATAATAGTGCAACCTTAGAAGAAGCCATATTCTTTCTCAACACTAGACGCGGGACCCCCACACCAAAATTTGGCTTTATGAATATTAAATCTGTAATCCGGACGCGAGTTGGAACATTTAAGAATATTTGATAATAACTCTCAAATTATTATCAGGACATTCATCCATCAAAAAGGCGTTTTCCCAGCATAAAATAATAATGAGATAAGCAAAGATCCTGTAACTGAATGCTTTAAAACACATCTCATCAACTGCTTTACTAACGATAAGGCAAAGCTTCCATTACATAGAATAAAAAGAAAGTGCGATAGCGGATCACCTTGTTTAAGACCCCCGATGATATGAACTCGTCAGACGGACTTCCTTTATCTAGTATCGAAGCCTTAGAAATCAGGAAAATACTCTAATCCAGTACACAGTTGAACCGAATACAAAAAGCCTAGGACGTCAAGCAAGAAAGTCCAACGGTACCGAGTAATAAGCTTATGCAAATCTACTTTAAAAAAACAACGATTTCTTTTTCTTCCTTACACCAATCAAGCACTTCGTTAGGAATGGAACAGGACCATCCAAGATCTGCGCTTCAGAACATAACGCGGATTGCGTGTTAGACACAGGCTGCTATAAACCTATAGCCAAACGGATGCTTGCAAAATTTTAGTGACGACCTTATAAATACACCCTCATTAAATATATAGGCGATGTAATCATTGCGAATTTTGCATCTCTGTCTTTCTGGGATTAGGAGCAATAAAAGAAGAGTTACAACCCTTAGAGTCGAGCACTGTTTAAAGAAATGCTCAATGCTTCTCAGAAAATCCAGTCCAATAACCTTCCAAATTTTCTAAAGAATTCAAAAGTGAAAGTCCGGCCCTGTGACTAATTGAATCCACAAATCCCACACAGCCAATCTAATATCATCATGAGACACAATGTCGATCTAGTCAGGCAACCCTGATCTGTAGTTAACGTTGCGGAAAGGAGAAAAGAGATGAGTTTCACTCTAGCCTCTTGTGGGCTTATTAAAACGAGCTTCATAGTCATCTTTTAGGCTTTCTTCACTAAAATAGGATATGTGCACCACGTACATCAACAAACACACACGGTTGGCTAGATTAGACCGTTTCTTGTTACTGATTCCATGAAAATACTTTGAGTTTCTCGTCAACCTTCAATCAGCCCATCCTGACTTTTGCTTTCTGGACGTAATCCATATCCTTCATATCCTTTAGATCTTCATGGTTACTCAATTAAGTCTTGTCGACCGAAAAATCAAAGAATAATAGGCCAATTTGAATCCAAACGTTTATCATATCACGACAGCTCAGAAACAATGGAGTTATTAGAACCTCGCACTCTGAATGTTCTTTGTCGTTAACCCCACTCTGATTACTTTTTTGAGATACTTCGTAACTTCTTTTTAAACCGAATCATTTTATTATTGTCCGAATAAGCAAGGAGCGCCAGTCTGTTCCACTCATATCATCAAAACCAAAGAGTTTGATCCACGAAAAAGAACCTGAAAGGAATCGGTCCAAAAGTCACTTTAACTTCACATAACAAACTTGGACGATGGTTGAGTGATGCCGCGTACAAACATAACGTCGAAAATGGAGGGGGAAATTGTAAAGAATACATCCGAAAACAAGGAACCTATCCAACTTACTATTTTTTTCCCATATGGGTATGACCAAGTAAACGTGTATGTAACCTCCATTATAATATCCACTTAAAACAGAAGAAGATATGAATTGATTTAAAAATGCTGAGTTATTACATTAAAACACGTACCTCGTCTTGCAAACATTGGTAACGCCACTCGTTATAGTCGCCATTAACATAGCCTACTCCATTCAAGTCCAACAAAATCAGGTAAATATTCCCTTACACACCGTCTCAAAGAACGGTTTGCTGCGGGGCGTAAATAGACACAACAAGAAGCTTAGTTTACAAGGGATCACCGTACCATAAATGGCTACATCGAATCCGAGATAGTAACATAATTTTTTGAAAAAAGATTCCTCCCAACTACAAAGATTCCACCAGAATTACCAGCCGCTTCTAAACAGTAGTCTTAATCGAGTTACTCCACATAAAATTTTCAATCATGTGAGACAACTTCTCACAATCTATCGTTTACTTGAATTGCTATAAAATTAAGTTTATTTTCGATTAGATAACTCCTTACCCATCTTTTTGGACTTGCTACAAGCCCTTGAATATTTAAAGACATAAAAATTCATCTAAAAAACAGCCTCGTCTCCTTTGATATTAATGTTGGATTCGATATCTTTTTCACACCCTCATAGAATACCCCATAGCCCTACCCTCACGAATCATCTTCATCGGCACTCCAAAACAGATCCACTTTATTTTACCACTTCCCCAACAGAGTTTAACGAAACATCTTCAGGGACCCATGAAACTTGTTCTTTTTCCTTAGACTTATCGTTGGTGATAAACTACCTTATTCAATTCCTTGTCACTTTTGATTCAAAGATCCCAACTGGCGTGAACCCGAGGGGGGGGGGGGTGTCGACAAAGACGGCCTCGGTTCCAAATTCTCCTCCTACGCTTCTTTGATACTAATAGATCTTTATGTCCATACGGTATCAGCAGATAAGAAATTTCCTTATCCACGTGACACACAGTGTTCCAATTGACTGAGAAGATTTTTCCATTAATTCCGGTTTCAGCACTTCTTCATCTTCACTAATTATTAACTCACCCTCCTCTTTTCTTCATACGTGTTATACTTATTTTATTTAGAATACTACTCGTTGAACAGATTACGTCTTACCGAGAATAAATCATGTTTCCTTTATAGTTTCAACGATGGGAGTCCAAGTATACAGTATTTTGCGCGAACCATATTACTCTTTATCTTTAACTATATTTTTAAAGTTTCAAAAACGTCGACATCGGATGTTTAGTTAAAATGCTTAGAGCTTACGTCCATTGGAAGTCTATTAAGTTTTATGTTTTCAATGTTCAGCCACTTTCTCCCCATTTGTTACCGCATTTTATCAATCCGATCTTGCCGACGACATGCATAATGTGGGACTCCCTCAATATATAACACACTACTCGTTTCATTCACATGAACAAAGTCCTGATGTAATTCCTGGAATCTACTTTGAAACCAAGAATTGATCCCGACTTGATTTTCCAATTTTCTTTTAGTTGCTATAAGGTTTATAACATTCAAAATTTACCCTCAAGCCTCCAAGTCTAGGACAATGTAACATTCACACGAATCTCGTCCACGAGAAGTGATTGTAATTGTAATGGAATCAAAGGACTTGACTCTCATAGCACAATTTAGAGAAATCCCTTTCCACAAACACACTCCTCATCTGACACCAGCGCAGGAGAGATGGATGACAACGAATTTCCAGGTTGGACCACCGGATTACCCAATTAAAATGAAACATAAGATAAGTCACACTCCTTTTCTCTGATGAGAACGCGTTGAGCCATTCTATGGTCTGCATCCTTCTTCGAACCATATTTTTGGACTCTCCCCATATCACAATTAGAGAAATCCCTTTCCACAACACACTCCTCATCTAACACCAGAGCAGGAACAGATGACAACGCCCAATCCGTATCGTGCATAAATTCTCCACCAATCTATCGAGATTAAAGACCTTAATGAAACGAACAAATGCAAATCTCTTCCCTGCTTTAGACTTTTTATTCAGAATAAACACATCTATAACCGTTCCATATACGCGACATTTGTTCCATAGATCACGAGAATTGACATAATTAGGAAAATTAGTTACAAAAACCGAATGGGAAATTTTCTTGGTAAAATCTTCATTTGAGGAAAACTGACGCCTGGTATTTTCATAGTGTCCACCAGTCATCTTGGATTGAAGGGAGTTCAAACACACAATCACGAAAAAGAAAGGATCAAACCCTAAAAACACGTCGAATCTGATAAAGATCAATTAAGAACAACAATTCAATTACCCCTCGCGAGTTAACCGATCACAAGGATATAGGGACGAACGGATCGAAGCCTATACCCTATCACAAATTAATAGACGAAGGAATAATTAAATCAATGTAAATAAATCAATCGTTATCAAATGAATGGTGAAAACAGGATCAAAATTGCAAACCGGAGATGGAGTTTTCGAGATCGGAACATTAGATCTGAAAAGATACCCTCAGATCTGAAAAGATACCCTCAGATCGGAACATTAGATCAAATCGGAAAAAAATTAATTGCCCCCACTTATCATATCATGATTAAGATCGTCGTCCAAATGCAATTATATGTGGAACAAATGTTTAAAGATGCGAAAAGAATCAATATTATCTTCAATCGTTTTCCGTATAAAATTTGACTTTCAAACAAAAATTATTGTCTTCCAAAGAGTTCTTCCATACGGATGGATGGATTGTAAAAAAAGTGATAAAAAGTGTCAAAGTGAACAAACATTTAGTGAAAATACACTAAAAGTTTGACCCTTTTGCTTACTAAATATAGTGTAAGAATAGACATTT
>BQNB010087578.1:8264-27888 GCA_026074375.1 Tanacetum coccineum | reverse complement strand
GACCCCTAACCCTCGAGTAATTTACTGGATTAACAATCTCACTCATGCATTAAGTGTATCAACTAATCTATATGATTTATCTAGTGTAACCTATTAGTCATAGTAAAACCTACTCTCTCTTAATGGTTATCTATAAGAGAGAACTATGCAAACTTACTTGTTTTATTCATGATCCGCCTACTTAGGGCTTGGTTGGCCTCTAGTCCTAATAGCAAATCCAATAACAGTCATTGTCATTATCGACCCCTAACCATTACAAAAAGGATCATAAATCATATGTTGTCAATCTAGCAATAGATCACACAATAAAAAAGTAAACGAGCAATATTTGAGCGATTATAAACTATCCAACGTGAATATATTAAATCTAAGTAAACGGAATCAACTAAACATAGTACTAATATACTTGGCTAACACCTAAGGGTGCTAGCCCATAATCCTAGTAGCAACAATGAAAATTAGATTGAACGATAACCAAACGCATAACATTATGAAAGTGATGTGTAAACCGAACGATTATACTATGAATGATTATATAAGGTGTTCTTCACTTAATCTCTGGCCTTTAATGGTGGTATTCTTCTTCTGGAAACGAACTAGGGTCGTCTAGAGTTGAGGAATGATAGCCCTAAGTTGTGACTTAGGGCTGAATTTATAGATTGGTGTCTCGAATCTGATACGTCGTATCCCCATTTCTTAGATACGTTGTATCCTTATCCTTAAACAAACTTAGGTGCCAAGGAGTTACGTGATATAGAAATTCAACTCTGACCATGCCTTCAATATGGCGTATCTCCATCTGGATACGTTGTATGCCTTTAGATACGTAGTCGGTCAGGTCTTCACTTGGGCCTCTATATGGCGTATTCCCATAGATTGGATACGCCATGTCCTTTTGAAACATGATTTTCTTCAACTCTTCTAAGTATTTTTATACAACAATACAACATATCCCCGTTAGCATGGATACGGCGTATACCTCATTTGATACGGTATTTTCTTCCTTTAAGCTCTAAATCATGAGTTTTCCATGTCTTTTTCACTTTTGCTTCAGAATTACCAAGAATCACAAATATGAGCAATTGAGTAACAATTCTTAGAATAAAATATAGTAAATGAACAACATATGTGAGATAAGTGATACATATAATATGTACTTATTTGATCATATCATCAACTAAAACCAATCGAAGACGAAGCCCATCAGACTTATGTGTAGGTATTATTATTATTATTATTATTATTATTATTATTATTAGAAATCACTTTATTAGAAACTTAAGAGATTTACAATAAATTAGAAGGGAGCCGAGATACTATCTGGGCCCCCACTACAATAAATTACTTTATTATTATTATTATTATTATTATTAAGAAACTTAAAAGATTTACAATAAATTAGAAAGGAGCCGAGATACTATCTACGCCTTTACTCCTTTTTTATTATTATTATTATTATTATTATTATTATTATTATTTGACGTGGAATAATTTGTATAAAAAAACTCATTTCCTCAAACTCAAGACTACATTGGGGTTCTCCTATAACAATATATGAAATAGTCTGCAGTGGAGCCGTTAGGTTACGTACAATATGGTTCAAAGCAACTGGGTTACCTGCTCCGCTCTACCTGAATGACGTGATCTTCTCTAACTCAGCTATCGTTGTATCATGATTAACCTAGGTTGTGCCACATGTACAATGCATATACGGGCTCAACTATAGTTCTGATACCAAATAATGGAGATTCAAAAATAAACTTGAAGATTGAAATACGAAATCTAGATTCCTTGGAAACGATCGCCAAGCTGCTACACCATCCCAAACCTGTTAGACGATATATACCCTAAAGAAAACCATTTATTAATACCCAATATATTCTTACAATTCGAGAAAAGACAATATGAACACTAGGATTTTCCTCATCTTCAATTATAAAAATAAAGGATAAATCACCATGTTTGATTTTCCTAAGCAAACCCCCCTAATTGATTCTCCGTGAGCAGCCGCCAATATGATTTTTACTCGTCTTTTCATTGCAAGTAATCTAGTTTTAGTTTTATCCTAAACCTAGTTTATATTACAAGTTTACAACGTACATTTAAACTCCCATTTAAATTTACTATTTTTAATATATTATACACTAGGTATAGGGCACAACGTCGTTTTATGCAAAAGAAAAAAAATTCAAAACACCCGCTCAAACTATCGGAGAAGCTACGAAGATTACCTTGTACATTAAGTTATTTTCGATTTTTTATATAACAAATTTTATTTATCAAATACGGAACAATATCTAGCGATTTCTTAATAAGAAAGTATATCGATGAAATGATCTCTAAGTTGCGAATAAAATGAGCCAATATTGCAATACTTTTGACTAACGCACGATTTTGTTAAAAAAATTGAAGTCTAACATGCATTTTTACAAAAATAAAATAAAATTCAAACCACACCCGTAAGCACATAAACTGTCCTAAACTTTATTTCCTTATATTTATATATAACAAGTGATGACATCAAATAACGTCACTTTTAGAGCATCATTTATCTCATGAAAATAACCCATTTTATATAATTATTGCAAAGAATTGTTACTCAATCGTTTGTATTTAAGAATTGCAGTAATTATGAAGTACTTGGTGAAAGTTAACTAAAAGGCACGTATTCTGGAGCTTAAACGAAGATATTTAAAGATTACTGTTCTGACAACCAATACGCCGTATCCATCAAGGAAGATATGGCGTATCTGTGCTTGCACTTCACAAAAGACCACGAATGAAACAAGATCAATACGCCGTATCCAGGGAAGATCAATACGCCGTATTCAAGCTATGGAAATAAAATACTCTGGAAGATATCGAACGTGGTCCATACTCCAAGAAATCCCCAATACGCCGTATCGAAGCCTTTTGATACGCCGTATCGACCATTTTCCAGACCTTATAAATAGAAAACTCAAAAACGAGTTTTAAATGTGCTAAATCATATTTTTGATACGTAAACTATAAAAGTCGATTTTCAGAGGAAAAAGAGAGCAGAAGAGGTCTTGCAACGTAATCAATTCCATAGGAAACAACTTGTAATCTCTTATACTCTTGTAATCGTTTAGTTTTTGGTATCATTCGTTAACTCGGTTAGTTTACCTTTGCTAAATTATTACTCTTTTATTGATTATGACGTTTGAAGGCTAATACCTTCAGGTATTAGCCATGATTATGAATATCTGAATGTTTGGTTTGTTTATCTCGATTTCTTAATTTATCGTTGAATTATTGATTATGTTTATCACATGATACTTGTTTATGTGCTTTAAAATGCGACCTATCATTCAACTGGATCTAATGATACGGACCAAGTAATCTAGATGTCGGGATGGCTCTCCATATAGTAATTCGTATACGTAGAACAATTAGGATCACTAATAACGTCCTACTTACCTTGGTTTTATGAACAAGTTAGACTACCATAGGTCGTGGCGTAGGACTAACAAATAACGTTCTAATTCTTTGGTATAGAGTGGATTGTGGACTACCACCCAATACAAGTTACCGTTAAGCAGTAAGTGGGTAAAGTCTCTATGAGCTAGGGTTCGTACGACATACACCGTGTTGTCATCTTGATGAATTATAATTGATAAATAAGGATGCTTTATTCGGATATGTTTAATTGTGACAGAATTCTTCGTATTCAGGCCTTAGGTAGAAGTACCGTCTAAGTCTTAAGAATGATATGCCGCCTCGAGATAAGTAATCATTGCACTAAATAAACAAATCAACATTCTGATTGGATTAATAATGGTTAATATAGTTTTCTTATATTTGGCTAGACCGCTCTTTTAATTTTTGTTAATTTGTCTGCGTGTGTTTTAGTGTCTAAAATTAATTTTAGTCACCACAAAATCCATGCCAGCCTCTCAGGCTGAAAACCCCCTTATCTGTTAGATTTAGGATAAACATAGGTTTAGCATAGGTTTAACATAGAATAGAATTAACTTAGTTTAGATAACCAAAATATTAATAAATTAAAAGATTGTTTCTTACTCTTAGTGATCGACACCCTACTTACCATAAAACTACCACCGACCGGGTACACTGCCCGTTAAAGTGTTGTTTTTGGTTAAGTCGGCAAAATATAAATTTAAAACTTGAAACCATAAAATTACAATCACACAACGACACATCAAGTTTTTGGCGCCGTTGCCGGGGAGTGAAAATCTAATCTTGATTTTTATTTGATATTTTAGTTTTTAACATTAGATTAGTCTAACCCTTAGGATTAGTGTAATTTAGATTAGTGTATAATTTTGTAAATTATGTATATTTGTCTTTAATTGTTTTCTTGTATATTTGCTTAGTTTAATTGTTTGTGTAAATTAATTGTTTTTTAATACACTGTTCTGGTCGATAAACAGATACGGCGTATCTACTTCCATTGGATATAGCGTATGCAACTTTCTGTCCAATGCATCGAATTCGTTCAAAAGATTAATACGGCGTATTTAATTCCATTGAATACGGCGTATTGATTATCTGATACAGTAACAGAAGCCTTAAAATTCGTGTTTGGTTTTCGTGCCTAATTTTTTTTTATCTTTCTTTAGAGCAAATCCTGTTGATATTTTTACCTTTGTTACAGATCATAATTATCACAGCTTGTTGATTGAAGAAGATACTACAAGAACTATAGCAAAACCAATTTTAAAGAAATACATGAAAAATGCTCAAGCCAAATCAAATCCTACTGAGCCTATTTTTGACGACGATATGAATATTGAACTCAGCAAGGAATTTTTGATAGAATTAAAAAATAATGCATACCACGGTATGTTTGATGAAGACGTGGTGGACCACATTGCTAAGGTTCTTGAATTACTTGATTTAATCAAAATTCCTGGTGTGGACTCCTACCGACTACGAATGAAGTTTTTTTTTCACTCTCACTAGCTGATGATGCAAGACAATGGTGGATAAATTAGGGGGAAGGAAAAATTACCACTTGGGAAGAACTAGTAGAAATATTCTTTTGTAAATTCTATCCCGAATCCCACGATGGCGAAGATGAGATGTTGGACGAAGGGGATAATTGGGGAATTGATCCACTTGAATTTATATCACGAGTAAATTCGTCATTCGAAAACCATATGAAAGTGGATGGAAGGACTAAAAAGGTATTATTCCACTCTTGGATGAATGGAAGTTGGAATAAAAGACGAATGGACAAAAGCATTTTGAGCAATAAAAAAATGGAAATCTGACTATGGAAACCGCCTCAACACTGCTACTAGTTCATTTTTTAAAGCCCATGACGAACGTGACATTAAAGAAGGGAATGAGCTGAGGCAAATGAAGCGTAAAGGAGACAACAAGAATGATGGGCAACCTAATAAAAGGGTATGCAAAGCCGAGAAGTTTGAGGCTATTAAATATTCACTAGGACCTAACGAAGAATACATTGCTGTAAGAAGATGTGAATATAATACTTGGGAAAGAAACGAAGATAGTATGTCTCAAATCTACCAATAAATTTTTCAGAAAAAGGACAACGGATGGAAGGTGACACGCACCGAGTGAAAGGAGCTGGATGAAAAAGTATAACTCAAAGACTAGCTGAAAGAAAAGTGTTTCCCGAGAGACAACCCGGATTGTTATTTATTTTTATCGAGTCTGTCTTCCCAGACATCAATACGGCGTATCCGCTCTATACCATACGGCGTATTGAATGTCTGGACGTTATTAGTCCTTTATTTTTATGCACTTTAAACATTATTGTCAGTTCTGTCAATACGGCGTATTCATGTACATGATATGGCGTATTCAACAGACTGACCCGTATTTAGATACTTTTTACATGTTTCTCAATACGGCATATCCCAGTTTATGGATACGGCGTATTGGTTTCCTGTACAGTTTATTTATCTTATTTAATTAACCGTAGATACCCGAGATAGGATTTTGCATGTTTTTCCTATATTTTGCACAGGACTTCGCTGCAAAGAAATCGATGATGTTGGTGAAGTATCTACAATCTGGAAATCTAGAAGTGTTGGAGTCTTAGAATCTCAAGACGGCTGTTCAACACACATCCTTGTTCATAAACTCAACTTGGAGAATCTATCGAGCAAAATATCAGGGGAGTTTCTCCTTCTAATTCTTTTAAATTCTCGTTTTAAATGTATTATTTGTACAACGAGGACGTTGTATAATTCAAGTGGGGGGATAGGAATTAGAATGTATACTTGTCCTATTTTTCACATAAAATACTTAAATTAGGCTTAAATTTTAAAAAAAAGTCAGGCATACTTTTGTGAAATTACTTGTTACATAACCCGCACACAATAACCCTTATTAGATATTGTGAGGATTTAACCTTATCTGTTTCTAAATGTTTACCCAAATTCCACAAAAATATGAGTGTGACGGTGATGTTGTAGACTTTAGAACTTGGCTTGGTATATCTATTCGAGACCACAATAATGAGTATTATGGATTTAGATGGAGTAACTTGTTTAAATTGATAAATTTCTAGGATTACACCCAAAAAGCCTTTATATGTTGTTTTATTAACTAACTACACTGGTTAGTTAAATCCCCGTATAAACCTTTTGTTTACTCTCATCTTAAGAGTAAGATACCCCTAGAAAAACCAATAGAGCCAATCCTTTAGGAATTACACCAACTGTTTATTTCGTTACACCTTTACACCTTAGCCTACTCTGTTAGATTAAGTCCATTTATCAGTTGCTAGTTGCTTAAAGTGTAAAGTATGTATTTCCCGAGTCTTGTGTCAATTTTTCATCTTTGGTACGGTTGGGAAGAAATTTGCACATTGCAAATGGGAATGTATAAAGTAGTCAAAACTCATGTATTTTTACTACCAACATAATTATTGGTACGTCCGAAGAATGAAGAATTATCAAAGGAATTATCCGGAGTTATTATGATCGTGAAGATGGTGAAATTACACCGAGTTTTGTAGTTAGTATATGTAAAAAATGAAAAAAATTAGAAAAATCACAACAAAAAAGAGGAGGAAAGTTTGAAGATAATCGTTTCGCAAAAGCTTAGACCGAAAAAATTATATGAAGGATCGATTATTCGTTGATATGTCTTATAAATCAACGATGTAAAGTTTTGTATAAAGTGGTAGATATCGCCACTTGTCTTGTAAAAGTATGTAAAGTATGAGATGATTGGAAAGTTTACCGTTACGGGAACGCCAACTTAGGTTGTTATTTTTTGTCTATGATCAAGACGTGTGTAAATAGTTGTGTCTTTTTCATGGTAACAGTCGGGAAAAAGTGTCTAGCAACTTATATCTTAGGCTTAATCTATTTGTTTCGGAATTTTTATTTAACAACAATTTATTTCCCTTTCCTAATCATTAACCATGGGTTTTACGCGAATGAGGATGTGATCGAACATGCTGTGTTCGAGCATGTATGTTATTCCGTCGTTCGGCCATGGATGGCATGTCTCAGCTGCATGTTATATGGTTACTTCTATTGGTGAAAGTTAGAAGTTCCTTAACCCTTTTTCATTCTTCTTCTAACCTTGGTTAAACTCGAAAGCGGTTAGTGTCGATCAACATGTTATTCCGTCGTTACAGCCATGTATGTGTGCTTCAGCTACCTTGTTGGTGTGGTTACTTTTGGTGAAGATATGTAGAATGATCAACCTATAGGTTGTCTGAATCGGATCTTACTTAGGATTATTTTGGTTTGCAGATCGTTAATCGTAGGATCGGATCGGGATCGTAAGATCCTATGAAAACATATATATTTTTGTATAAGGTTATTTTTTTATATTTCTATATGTTTTTATATAATATTTTATATGATGAGCATTTACATATATCCCAAAACACTTCAATATTTACATTTTTTATCCAAACATTCTATAATAGCATTTTACATCATGCATTGATAACTTGTGTTTTAGAGAAATATTTAATTTTTCAAATTTTATTGGGTATATATGAAATTCCCCCTTATATGATAAACGAATCTAAATGGATGATAAAAAGAAAAAAGTTATATGTTCAAGTACCATGGTAATAGAACATTAGATATATTGTAATACATACTTGCACAAAGTTCATTCATGTTTCAATCGATAAATGAATGATTTGGATTAAAAAAATACTACATACGTGCACCTACTTCATGTTTCAATCGTTAAATGATTATGGATAGAAAAAAAATATGAAACCGCCTTGATGAAAATTTATAAACCTTAGCCTAAATTACCAAAAGTCCAAAATAAGGCTATTCTACGATCCTACGCGATCCGATCCGATCCTACGATCCTATCTACGATCCTACGATCCTGATACGATCCTACTTGAATTGCGATCTTGTTACGATCTTGATCGTTTTTTGTGTGTGGGATCGTAGGATCGTACGATCCTACGATCAGGATCGCGATTTTGACAACCTTGATCAATCCTAAGCCTTACAACAAAAACCTATTTTACCTTTATAAACTTGTTACTCCTTAGCACTCAGGGTGGAGATGTGTATCCTTGTCAAGCCTATGATAGAATACTCGTTACGACTAAGCAATTGAGAGAATTAGTTACATGTTACCACATAGATTAGTTGAGTGATTTGAGTGTTTTCATCTTCCTATTTTGTGAGGGTGTGTTTGTTGTGTACTTGTATAGATCAAATAATTGCTTAAACGGAATCTTAGGGATACTTTGTATAAACTTCTAAGGCTTACTTGAGGAGAAGTAGGAATTCAAGTAGGGGGGATATTTAATGACATCAAATAACGTCTATTTTATAGCATCACTTACCCCATGTAATTAACCTATTTTGTATAATTATTGCAAAGAATTGTTACTTAATCGTTTGTATTTGAGTATTGCAGTAATTATGGAGTACTTTGTGAAGATTAACTAAAAGGCACGCATTCTAAAGCTTAAATGAAGATATTTGAAGATTACTTTTCTGACAACCAATACGTCGTATCCATCAAGGAATATACGGCGTATATGTGCCTACACTCACCAAAGACCACGAAGGATACAAGATCCAATATGTCGTATCCAGGAAAGTCAATACGCCGTATTCAATCTATATGGGAATAAAATATTCTGGAAGATATCAAACATGGTTCCTACTCCAAGAAACCCCCAATACGTCGTATCCAAGACTTTGAATACGCCGTATCGAAACCGACTTCAGACCTTATAAATAGAAAACTCAAAAACGAGTTTTAAGTGTGCTAAATCATATTCTCGATACCTAAACCATAAAAGTTGATTTTCAGAGGAGAAAAAGAGCAGAAATGAGGCTCGAGCAACGTGATTCTTCATGGTGACAACGGTAATTTCTTATATACTCTTTGTAATCGTGTAGTTTTTTGGTTATCATTCGTTAACTCGGTTTGTTTACCTTGGCTAAAATCATACTTTTGTCTTAGGTTATGACGTTTATTGAAGGCTAATACCTTCGGGTATTAGCCATGTTTTTGAAGATTTAATGTTTGGTTTGTTTATCTCAATTTCTTAATTTATCGTTGAATTGCTTGTTTATGTTTATCAATTTATACTTGTTTACGTGCTTAAGTATGCAACTTCGGTGTTGTTTGGGCGTTAGGGCCTAAGGTCGAGATAAGCTCTCCATATTGAAATTTATATATCTAGAATCATAGAATCACAAATATTGACCTATTTTTGCCCTTTGATTATGAGCTTAGTTGAGCCATAGCGTGACCTTGGTATCAACGAGTACGTTCTAATCAATTGGTAAAGACTCGGACAGTATAGACTACTAGTTATTAAGTAGCCGTTAAGATGTACGTGGGTAAAGTCTCTATAAGCTAGGGTTTAACAAGATCACCATTGCCTTAATCCTTAAGATAGATTATAATCAGCAAATAAGGTTGCTTTATGCAGATGCTTTTAATTGTGACAGAGTTCTACGTGTCTAGGTCTTAGGAAGAAGTAACGCCTAAGTATTAAGAATGATATGCCGCCTCTACGTAAGTAATCATGTGCACTAATACAAACAACATTCTGATTGGATACCTAATGGTTAATAAATTTTTATTTATTTGGCTAGACCGCTCTTTTATCTTCTGTTAATTTGCTTGTGTGCGTTTTAGTGTCTCAAATTGGTTTTAGTCACCATTAAACCTGTGCTAGTTCTCTCAGCGAAACCCTCATTATCCATTAGATTTAGGATTTAACACAAGGTTTAGATAGATTAGGACTAACTTAGATTGAAATAACAAAGTATTTATAAATGAAAGATTTAACTTTCGCTTAAGTGTTCGACACTACTTATCCACGAAACTCCATCCGATAGGGTACAATGCTCGTTAAAGTGTTGTTTTGGTTAAAGTTGGGAAAATATAAATTTAAAAACTTGGAATCATAATTTAACACCACACAACGACACAATCAGTAATCGACACCCTACTTACCACGAAACTCCCACCGACCGGGTACACTGCCCGTTAAAGTGTTGTTTTTGGTTAAGTCGGCAAAATATAAATTTAAAACTTGAATCATAATTTACAACCAACAATGGACAAACATTTAGTTTTGGCGTCGCAGCCGGGGAGTGAGAATTAATCTTTGATTTTTATTTGATATTTTGTTTTTTAGCATATAGATTAGATTAGATCTACCCTTAAGATTAGTGTAATATAATTTAGGTTTTAATTTTGTATATTCTGTATATTTGCTGGTATTTTGTGTGTTTAAATTGTTTGCGTGTTTTAATTTTTTTTTCTCTAACACACAGTTCTGGACGATAACTCGATACGGCGTATCCGCTTCCATTGGATACGGCGTATCCAACTTACTATCCAATAGAGCCTATTCGTTCAAAAATATTAATTCGGCGTATTCAGTTCCATTGAATATGGTGTATTGACTATCTGATACAGTAATAGTTCTTGTTTTTCGCATTCAATTTCCGTATATCTGTGTTTTCTTTCTCCTAAGCCCATCCTACTGATTGTTTATCCCTTGTTTCATGAATTGCATGACAAGAAGAAACTATTTACACCTTTCAAGGATCCAGAACGAGAATTTTGATCATCTAGGAAGCACTTCAAAACACTAAGTCTTGACGAATCGAGATTGCTTGATTTCGACCTATTTTCTGACTTAGAAGAATATTCGAAAGAAGAAGTTACGGAAACAATGGCAGAAACTATGGAACAATACATGAGCAAAACTCGAGCCGACTATAGATCGGGAGTTGCTAGGCCGAAGATCAAGGAAAATGATAATTTTAAATTGAAAGGCCAATTTATCAAGGAACTACGAACCAACACTTTCAGCGGTTCGGATCATGAAGATGCGAACGAACATATTGAGAAAGTTCTTGAGATCGTGGATTTATTCCACATCCCTAATATAACTATAGACCAAGTGATGCTTAGAGCCTTCCCTATGTCCTTAACTGGAGCCGTAAGTCGTTGGCTAAGAAACAAACCATCTGGTTCGATTACAACTTGGGAAGATCTGAAGACAAAGTTTCTAAGCAAATATTGCCCACCTGCTCGTACTGCAAAGAAAATGGAGGAGATCAACAACTTTCAGCAAGAACCGGATGAAAACCTCTATCAAGCTTGGGAGCGATTTAAAGAACTCTTGATGAAGTGTCCTCAACACTATTTAACAAAAATGCAGGAGGTAGTCTTGTTCTATAATGGATTGGATGTTCCAACTAGACAAATTCTTGATTCAAGAGGAGCCATACCATCAAAGAATGTTGCTGCTGCGAAAGTAGCCATCCAAGAAATGGCTGAATACTCTCAAAAATGGCATAATGTAACATCAAGGACCAAAAGTAATGAAACTTTTGACGGATTAGCAGCAATATAAGCACAACTTAACAATCTTGGAAGAGAAATCAAGAAAGTAAATGAAAAAGTTTATGCTGCTCAAGTAGGATATGAACAATGTAAAGGTCCTCACTACACCAAAGATTGCCCACTCAAGGAAGAAGGATAAACCCACGAAGAAGCTTACTACACTCAATTTGGTGCACCTTTTCAAGGAGGGGGATATAGAAGCAAGCTTTCTAGGGTTCTACCAAAGGAACAACGCGAATCCTTCATACCAAGAACGAAGGCATCTATGGAAGAAACCCTAAGCAAGTTTATGAGTGAATCAGAAAAAAGACATGAGGATAACTCTAATTTGATCACAAAGATCACAGCTTTAAGGACTCGCTGCCATACGGAACAAAGAGCTTCAAATTAAATCTTTGCGGATCCAAATTGGGCTATATGAAGCTATGGTCCTACAAAGAAAAGAGATTTAGAAGTTTATCGAGCTCAACTGAAACTAACCCGAAAGACTATGTCAAGTCGATCTCAACTATTGTTGAAGATGATTCATACCCGATTTCGCCGTATGGGATCCTTCCCAATACGAGTATCCATAGACAAATCGTACATTGATGTACGAGAACTAAAACAACCCGAAATTCTGTTTCTAAGTCATTTGAATGGTTACTACTGTGAAGAAAAGAAGGGATCATATGGACCACAATTCTCGGAAGCTTACTCTGAAGCTTCACATATCAATAATTCCATACCCAGAAAGGAGAAAGACCAGTGAGTTTCACTTTAACCTTGCTTTATAAATAATGTTTGATTTGATAATGCCTTTCTAACTTAGGTGCTAGTGTTAGTGTTAGCCTCTATCGGACCTCTTACCCTTAGGATTAGGAGAATTTAGCTCCACACTAAGTTGACAGTGAATTAGGAGATAAGGACTGGTGGATAATATCCATAAGGGAATTGCTGAAAAATGTGCTATAGATATTGGTAATTTGTTTTCTCCTAGGACTTTATAATTCTTGATGATATGCTCGAGGAATATCAAAGTGCCCTTGATCTCGGAAGCCATTTTTTACTATCGCCCTGCTAGATTGATGTTTTCGAATGAAAGTTTACTTTTTTTTGAAGTTGGGGAAGAGAAAATATTTTCAAAAAAATGTTAAACTGCTTGTAGTTTATTAGAAGAGGGTCTACATGTTAGGTTTGAGAGAAAGAATGAGACTTGATTTAGAAGCTAGGCTAATGGGAGAGACTTTGGTATTGAATAGATCATTCGACCCTTTTTTTAGGGATTACATAGAACTAAAACGATTTAATATACCTTTAGATCTAGAATGATGCATAGAGATGATTAGTTTAGGATGTTATGTCCTCACATTTAAGAAGGTGGAGGTAGTTGAGGAATTTAGAGCTAGGAATGATGCTAGAATGGATATCCTAGTAATTGCGACCACGATAAGAAGATTCTTATTGATTGTGCCTACAACTTGAAGTTCTCTTGCATGATAGGTTTTGAATTTTTACACGCTAATTTTTTTCTACTTCGTCGTAAATGTAATTCAAAGTTTTATAACTCTAAAAGGACGGACAAATCGGATACAAGGAAAACAATTGTAGTTGGACCTTATTTGAACATACTATCTTGTTGGAACTTTTTTTTCTTCTATCGTAAAGATTTTAGAGTTTTTAGAAGATATGGATGCCTTCGTGATGAAGGTCATGGTGACGTCATGTTATTTTTGGCGAACAGTTTTTAAGAGACAGTTGGGGATAATGCAAAACAATTTGAATGAATGATTACCATTTACAATGGTAATGAAGAAGTAACTTACCAAATGGTGTGATCCCATCCGAGGTTTAAACTCTAAGCTAATGAACAACGCAACAAGATCCCACCATTACTGAAGGTAAGTGAAGAAGATAAGATGAATGAGATCTCGTACTCATACCAAAAGCCCAAGAGTTTCTACAAGGGGGTCTTGAACTTAGGACCCGAATATGTCCGAGATGCGGAGATGGAAGAATGGCTCACACGCGGGCACATTAGCGTGCATGAGATGGAATGAAAAGAAGCTGGAAGAAAAGTCTAACTTAAATACTTTGTTGTAAACAAAAGTGCTTCCCGGGAGATAACCCAGATTGTTATTTATTTTTATCGAGTCAGTCTTCCCATACATCAATACGGCGTATCCGCTCCATACCATATGGCGTATTGAATGTCTGGACGTTATTAGTCCTTTATTTTTATGCACTTTAAACATTATTGTCAGTTGTGTCAATACGGCGTATTCATGCACATGATACGGCATATTCAACAGACTAACCCGTATTTAGTATTTAGTTTGGTTTAAATAAAATAGTAGGTACCAAGATAGGAATGCATCGTCTTTCCTTATTTACACTGGACATCGATGAAGCAAAGATATCAGGACAATGCTGGTGGAGATACGATTTGAAATTTTAAAGTGTTGGAGTCTTGAAACTTCAAGACGGCTGTTCAACACGTTCTTGTTCATAAACTCAACTTGGTGAATCTACGAGCAATTATCAAGGTGTTTTATTCTAATTTTTTTAAATTCTCGTTTTTAATATTTTATTTTATCATATGGAGGACGATGTATAATTCAAATGGGGATTGGTAATTAGAATGTATACTTGTCTTATTTTTCACACTAAAATGCTTAAATTATGCTCAAATTTAATTTTTTTTCAAGCATACTTTTGTGAAATTACTTGATACATAACCTGCACACAATAACCCTTATTAGATATTGTGAGGATTTAACCTTATCCATTTCTAAATGTTTACCCAAATTCCACAAAATATGAGTGTGCCGGTGATGTTGTAGACTTTAGAACTTGGCTTGGTATATCTATTCGAGACCATAATAATGAGTACTATGGATTTAGATGGAGTAACTTGTTTAAATTGGTAAATTTCTAGGATTACACCCAAAAGCCTTTATATGTTGTTATTAACTAACTACACTGGTTAGTTAAATCCCCGTATAAACTCTTTGTTTACTCTCATCTTAAGAGTAAGATACCCCTAGAAAAACCTGTAGAGCCAATCCTTTAGGAATAACACCAACTGTTTGTTTCGTTACACCTTTACACCTTAGCCTATCCTGTTAGATTATGTCCATTTATCAGTTGCTAGTTACTTAATGTGTAAAGTATGTATTTCTCGAGTCTTGTGTCAATTTTTTATCTTTGGTACGGTTGGGAAGAAATTTGCACATTGCAAATGGGAATGTATAAAGTAGTAGATTTCTCATATGAAGTCTTGCTTGTTCATTGTTGATCCCAAACTATGATTGATTCTTTAGCTTGTAAAGAGTATGTACCTTGGATGAATCCAAAATAACAATGGTAGAAACTTTGTGTGTATATTAAAGAGTATACAGAATCTACTCTTTAATACTTAGAAGAACTATGAATTGTAACAGTAAATATGATTGAATAAAAGATGTAACAAAAAGCTTCAAATATTATGAAGATCAATAATACGATACTCTGTCTAGTTACAGGGTTTACAACCTTAGAGCTATGCATGCAACTCATATAACACTCCAAACAACATAACCTATGATCTCCTTTTATACACCAACGGTGTCCTTTACAAATAACGTACAAACTCTAAATTTATCTTATATCGAAATATTTCTAATAATATAAGATATACACAAAATAAACTAATACAAATCATATCACACATCTTTATCTCTTCAGCAGGACTTTATCTCTTCAGCAGTTGTAATCCTCCATCAGCAGTATTAAGTTTACACTGGCAATCTATCCAACTCCACAGTACAAATTTTCTTCAACTCTGCCAGTACAAAACTAAGCTTGCAGTACAAAGTGTGAAAAGTTTAATTCCTAACAATCCTCTCCTAAACTTGTGATTGATGTTCAAATCTACAAGTTTCTCTGAATTAAACCAATGCGCTAGAGGATACTTCAAACACTTTTATTGTCTTGGTCGTGTTTGCTATATGAAGAATTTCCTTAAAGCTCATTGCATCTCTGAATGTTTTCAACAAACACTGTTACCAACCATTAAATCAGACTCCTTTGACAATGGGATATTCTTTTTCTCTACCATCATGAAAATATCTAATTCCTCTCTCTGTAGACATATGATGAACCCCACATGTATCAAATAATCGTCCCTTTCAATGGATCATGCATGTAAACTCTTAAGTTTCCATCTGGTATCAACAGTTATTAGGTTCAAACAACCTTTTTCAATCATCCCATAATGTTTCTTTCTTGTCATCCAGTAGGTTTTGTTAACTGAAACTTCTTTACCCAAATTTCCATAACATCACCAAGTCATACCTATCAAAGATTTTCAAAATATCCTTAAAGAATTGATATGCTTCTGTATGATTACCAACCCTGATAATCTTCCAATATTTTCTAGATTCTTTAGTGTAAACCTCCCAGTCAATGATTGGATATTTAACCAAGTAGTGGGGGGTCGCTTCAACATAAACTAATTCACAGAACCTACCGATCATCAAATATTGTTTGTAAATCCTCATGTAACATTTCTTTTTCCTCTTCTTACTGGATTTTTCTAGAATTGAATCTAAAGCTTCATAAGTCTTTTTTGTCTCTTAGAACCTTCATGATCAAGTTCTGCTTCTGCAGCCCTTTTAGAACTTCCAGCTTCTGCAAAATCAATAATTGTTGCTTGTGAACTTCTATTTACTAATTCTGATGCTCTTCCTTTATCTTTAATCTCCATGGGTACAAAAGATTGACATTCTTTCATTGTATTTTAAATAATTCATTGACTCATCAAAGAATACATTTCAACTGCTACAGGTGTATGACTTCCTCCCAATTGCTTGAAGTAAATTAATCATATAATTCCTCTGTTGAGCTTGTGTGCAGTAAAACATTTCTTTCTCTGAATTAAATAAGATATACAAAGCCATCTTTGCTTGATCAACTTCAATGTACCTGTTCCTTTCCTCTGCTTGAGTTCTCTTAGATAGCTTCTTCATTATGCTTCATACCCTTGCTTTAATGTTTTCCCATTCTTCCTCAGTAAAAGATGGAGCTACTTCATGAACTCTAACCATACCTTTATCTTTCATTCTTCATCTATTCCTCTTGTATCTCACTGCTGTTCATGACCAAGCCTCTCTCGTTCTGCTGTAAATTTCGTTTCTCTTAGTCTATCTCATCCCCAAATCCTCCATTTTACCTTTACCTTTATCTTTGACTATAACTGGTGAAGGAATACTGATGTTAACCTCTTGAACCATACCAGCAGTACTAACTGGCATTGATGCACCAGCAGTACTAATTCCACCACTACGAGTACTAACTACCCTTCTTCTTCTAATATAAGTGTGAACATTTGTGTTAGCTGCATCTGCAAGAACTTTAGCTGTACTAAGAACTCCCAACTGATCTTCAGGTAATCTTCTCCCTATGTTAGGAGTAAAGCCAAAGTAACTCTACATCATATCAAATTCTTCTATAATCCACCCTGTTTGAAAAATTCTCTAAATCCTCTCATCATCTAAAACGACAATTTTTGGGCACTCCTTCAAGGAATGGTTTTTGTCTTGATAATCTTTTCTAACCTTTCACCTTCATGATAACTTGCTATAAGTACACCAAATACTTGCTTAGTTTGTTTCAATCTGCGCTCCAAGCTTTCCCTTTCATGACAAAGTTGGTACATAAAACCATCAATTCTTATAAGTGGGGGGGGGGGGGGGGTCATACTGTCCTCATCACTTCCAATTGTGTGAACTCTTGGGAGAGGTGAATCACGGGTAGGTAGTACCCTCTCAGACCTAGTTTGAGCAATGGAACCCCCCATGGCTTCTTGGCACCTGAGACTACCACCTACACCAATTCCCTGAGGAAGAGGCACATTAGGTATTGCCATGGATTGGGTCCTATTAATGTTACCACTAGCCTGCTCTGCATCTAAGCTAGCAGCAGTAGTGGTAGCCCTTTCCACTCTGAAATCCCACTCCTTATAGACAGCCTCATCTGGTACATTGGGTATATGCTCACTAGTCTAAGGTAACTCAGTGACCTTGTGTAAGGCTTGCCTAGGTGTTTGAGTCTTTTGGTGTGATGTGATACAACATTAGAGATTGGTTCTTCATTAGTAGGTTGAGCAGTAAAAGGTAGTGGTTGGGGTTCAGAGGGATGTCCTGAACCTTCACCCTCTTCTGCTTGAATTGCTAGCATACTTGGAAACAAAGGTGTGTGTTCCCCAGAAAAACCTCTTTTCATATTGCTAAAAAGTTTTAGAGTTAAATTAGGAGCAATATATTTTCTGTTGTGGGGATTAAGGAATCTTTTGTTCTTGTCCAAAAATATTTGAATAAATCTTTGATAACATTAAAAATTATTATTACTATCCCAAGTTTTCACCATACCATCAAAAATCAATTTAGAAAAGTTAAAAGTTCTGTTTGTGGCCAAGCAAATAATAGCAGTTGCTATATTGCTACTAAATTGTTCCCAAGAAGTTTTCTTAGGCTAAGACAGTGTAGGATGGTATGGATCAAAAATCTCCACTGAAGGGAAAATTTGCCTTTTTGAAAAGTCGGTTTATCATCAGTGAAAACATACCCTATCAGTGAGTGTTGATCAAAAAATTTAGTAGTTGGCAAAACACTAATACCATCTACATCTGCTAATTGGAGATGTCTCCTAACAGATGCTTCAGTAATAGTGAATTCTTTGCCATCAACTGTGGCAGTTATTTCTTGTTCTCCATTATCAACTGTTCTGACAGTAGCAGTCTGCCAAAACTTTTCGATTAGAGAAACATAGATAGTAGGATTCTTAGTAAGAGCATACCTTATATGACTACCATTGAGAAAATCTACTATCTCTTGGAATCCTTCACTCCCAGTTGGTTTCTTTAGATAAGCAACCATGTTGTGTTTGTCGCAGAATTCCAAATTCGCCATTAGTGATTGAGTTATGATAAGGGTTCTGGGTGAATGTTCGTTAATGAGAGTATGAGAGTTTGGCAAAGTTAATTGAGATTTTATAGAAAGCGCTTAAGGGTTTTGATTGGACCGACTGAATAAAATGGATTCTTTATCTTGAAGAAAGCTTATAAGTGAAAGAAAGATCAAGAATTATCCAAATTATAGACCCCTATAAGCGAAATATTTGGCAGAAATATCTCAACGGCTATATTTAATTGCCAAAAATCTGTTATGCCCCAAACAGTACTAACGGTAGCCTAGCAGTACCAAGTTTAGCCTAACAGTACTAAGTAATGCCCAGCAGTACTAAGTTTAGACTAACAGTACTAAATAATTCCCAGCAGTATTAAGAAATGCCTAGCAGTATTAACTTTTGAGGTACCAGTTTTAACCTCAAAGGCATTCCAAAAAGCATTTCCATCATCAATGTTGATTCTCACAAGCTCTCTTTCTGTTTTTAAGCTCACTGGATCTCTCAATTCTTTTGCTCACTGAATCACTCTGTTTGTTTTTATTTCACAAATCTCTCTTTCTGTTTTTGAACTCACTACATCTCTCATTTCTTTTTCTCACTTAAACACTCTTTCTGTTTTTAGTTCACACATCTCTCTATTCTTTTAAGCTCACTTTTTCTCTTTATCTGTTTTTGCTTTCTCTCAAATCTCACAATATTTATTATAACAGCAGAAGTAATTATACATATTAGTAGTAAGTTATATTTCATCATTAGCTGCTGTTCCATCTCATGTCAAGCATAATCCACTGCATCTTGACACTTATTAACCTCCCATCAATTAATGCTTTAGGGGTTAAGCATTCCAATACTGGCAGTT